>JBBPCS010005788.1:0-10238 GCA_037974645.1 Hollardia meadi
TGTGTGTGTGTGTGAGTTCTCACACACACACACACACACACACACACACACACACACACACACACACTGTTACCCAGCATGCCCGTGGTGTTCCCTCAGTGATTCGGTTACTGTGTCACTGAAGAGGACAAACACCTGTTGGTTCCTCTGGCTGCTGTTAAAGGTCATGGAACCTTCTTGACACACACACACGTGCACATGCACACACACACACACACACGTGCACACACACACACACACCTGTGTTACAGAGTCAATGTGCTCCTTCGTCTCCTTGAACCAAAGACATTTGTGTCTGAATTATTAAAAGAAAATATGAAGCTGCAGCTGATTAGCTTAGCTTAGCTTAGCATAAAGACTGGAATCAGGGGGAAACAGTTAGCCTGTTTCTGTCCAAAGGTAACAAAATCCACCAACCAGCAGCTTTGATGCTCACTGATTAATATGAAATCATTTATTTTACTGCATTTAAATTAGATTTGAAAAAGAGTTTCCTGGATAGACACAGACCTTTAATAGATTTTAATATTGGGTTTTGGTGCCCTGTTTTCAGCCTTCCAGGCTGAACTACAACTGCTGGCTGTAGCCTTAATTTTACCGTACAGACAGGTGATACACAGGTATCGAATTCTCATCTCACTGCGCTTCCCAACATGCAGCGTGAGGCAGGGATGAGATGAATGAGTAAGCTAACATTTGCTTTAACTTTTGTCAGCCTTGTTTCTATATACAGTATTTGGAGGAAAGTTTAGTTACTTGTCTCTCCCAGCAGCTGTCCGATCTCCTTCCAAACCTCCGTCCTTTTTGAGTCCTTAGTGTGCCGCTTCTTAACGTCATAAATGAGTCTGGACAGCTCTGCAGGCTGGTGGGAGGATCTTGGAGTCCTGGATCTTAACCTGGGTTAATCTCTGTTGTCTTCCCCGCTGACCGCCATATTAAAAACAAACTGTTTTCTAATGACTTCCTCTTCTGTCTCCTCTCTGTTTTCGTCTCCCTGCTGTTGGTCAAACGAGGTTTTCACCCCCGCTGCTCCCAAGTCAGTATCCTCTCCTGCTGAGTGCATCTTGGATGTGTGTTGGCTCTGTTGTTCGGTCCTTTGAAGGCATGGTTTGCTGCTGTGGGTGTCACAGTGTTCCCTGTTGGCATGTTAGCCTTTTTAAATCATCAATACACCATTGTCCAATAATAGATAAAATCACCACAAGCAAATACAGCCATGGTGGGAACATGCATCACCCTCTTCCTGGTTCATGCTGTAAACTGATCCAGTTTAGTTTCAGGCATTTTTGCAGGTGAAATTTCAGAATAAAAGCCTGCTAAAAGACAAAGAGTCGTACAGATTTATGTTAATATACTAAAGATATAAAGTTAACATTCACTTACATGATGTTATTTGTTATCTCATGTGTCTCATGTCAATACCTTAAAGGTGCTGAGTACTGATCAGAGACCCACATCAGAAAAGCATTAATTTACTATTTCTCATTTACTTTAATTACCAAAATCATAGTTTCTCACAGTTTCTTAGTGCTGTGTTTTTTCTTTACATTAATTTAGCTGACGTTTTTATCCACAACAAACACATTTTTTTAAAGATATAGTCAAACCAGTCACAACAGAGTGGGACCAAACAAATATAATGTAAAGCAGGGGTTTTCAATTTTTTCTAACTGAAGACCCATTTCTGATTGTGGCAGGCGTTACCTAGCTGTGGCAGGCGTTAGCTAGTTGTGGCAGACATTAGCTAGTTGTGGCAGACATTAGCTAGCTGTGGCTGATGTTAGCTAGTTGTGGCAGACATTAGCTAGCTGTGGCAGACATTAGGTAACTGTGGCTGACATTAGCTAGTTGTGGCTGATGTTAGCTAGCTGTGGCAGACGTTAGCTAGCTGTGGCAGACGTTAGTAGTAGCAGATGTTAGCTAGTTGTGGAAGATGTTAGCTAGCTGTGACCGATGTTAGCTAGCTGTGGTGGACGTTAGCTAGTAGTGGCAGACATTAGCTAGCTGTGGCTGATGTTAGGTGGCTGTGGCTGACATTAGCTAGCTGTGGCTGATGTTAGCTAGTTGTGGCAGACATTAGCTAGCTGTGGCAGACATTAGGTAACTGTGGCTGACATTAGCTAGTTGTGGCTGATGTTAGCTAGCTGTGGCAGACGTTAGCTAGCTGTGGCAGACGTTAGTAGTAGCAGATGTTAGCTAGTTGTGGAAGATGTTAGCTAGCTGTGACCGATGTTAGCTAGCTGTGGTGGACGTTAGCTAGTAGTGGCAGAACACGTTTGTCTGGTGATTTTCAAATGTAACTGGTCATTATTTATTTATGTGAATTCTTGAGCACCTTTAGATATAAAAATAATTACCTTCTGTAATTACAAAGTACAATAGGCTACTAGTCACAGTTATCGAATCATTTGGCTGTACTGCCAGCGGGCCACGGGTCGAGAAGCTGATGTAAAGCTTCTATACTTTATTCTCTAAGCCCTCAGAAACAAACTGTACCTCTAAAAGTAGGTGACGTACAAAGAAAACAAAAAACAGCGCAGATTCAAAAATAATCTAAAGTGCCACCTCTCACTGGCCAGACAGCCAATCAAACTTTAAGATAATGGGGCAGCCAATCAGATTTCAACTCCCCCCTTCTGGACACGCCCCTTGCTCTAAACCATTTTCTGCCAAAGTCAACTCTGTTTTTTGTAAATGTCGTGAGTTTTGTGTGTGTTGTGGAGGCTGATGTTGTTTCTGCTCGTTTAGCTAAAGAGACAAATGAGTCTCCAGATAATGAAGCAGCAGAGCGTTAATTAGCTGTCAGAATCCCCTCTTGTTTCTCCGGTGGTGTGGTGTGCTGATTGGCTCTGCATGCATCCTTTGACATTCTAATAGCCTGTATTATGACAAATAGAAACAAGATGCTAAATGTAATTGATGAGCTGAGTTTCTGGTCTGATACAATCATCTACCTGATGTCTCCTGGCATTTAAGTAAAGGTCACTGTTGGATGTGTTTTTCAGAGGTTTGACTGATGAACATCTGAACGTTCAGCTTCTGGTGGGTGTTGTTGGTAAAGATGAAAACTGTATTGAAACATATTTTTTAGGCTTTATTTATTGACCTGCATCAGAAAATTTGCAAGCCAACCCACAAAATAAAAAATGTGCCGCTGTTGAACGTAACACAAGATGTTTAAAATAGAACTCTGCAGCGTCATTTGGGATGAGTATGGGATGAAAGGGAAGGCTTGACTTGTTCCTGACTGGACAAATATGGACAATATGTGACAAATATCTGATTTTGAATGTGAGAGTTTACGTTATCTTGTAATTTCCGTTTTTTTCTGTTGAAGTCCGACATATTTAAATCTCTCCGTTTATAATGTCCGCTGAAAATAATTCCCTTGTGTTCACACAAAATATAAGGTAATTTTTCGATGCAAAGCGTATTTGCACAAACTTCAGAGAAAGTCTTGCGCGTGGTGGGGCTTTGCAGTGTGTTGTGTAGGGAGGACCGAGCGGCTGAGAGCCAGGGGGGCTCTGGAGGAGAGCGCTGCTGGCAGGGCCGAGGCTTCTGGAGGAAGAAAGAACCAGATTCTGTCCTGATCCGGAGCTGTTTCCCAGCAGCAGTTCAGTCAGAGGCTGGATAATGAAAATAATTGTCAGAGGAGATGCTCTGTGCTGTCCAATCTGACGAAGTTTCTGGTGAAACTTGGAACTGTTGGAACTGTTAGTTGCATGAGCTTGAAGTCTGTAAACAGTTGAATGTGGGATCTGATTTGTGGCTGTTTGCTGTGAGCATGACGGGCCTGGAGGTTTCTTCTCTTTAACACAAACCACATCACCCTCCGTATAGTTTCCCCACCCTCACATACTTCCCCTTTTCCTCCCACTATCCCTCCTCTTCCTCTCCGTCACCACCCTCCCGACATCAGCGCTGGCTTCAGCCCCGGCGCTCTGGACACCGCCCTCTCCACCCATAAGCCCATCGAGGTGAAGGGCCCCGGCGGCAAGGCCACCATCATCCACGCGCAGTACAACACGCCCATCAGCATGTACTCGCAGGACGCCATCATGGACGCCATCGCAGGGCAGACGCAGGGGAAGGGGCACGACGCTGGGTAAGGACACCTCCTCCTCCCTCCTTCAATCCTCCTGTTGTGCTCCCTCTTTTTTCTCCTCCTCCTCGCATCTTCGTCTTGGAAATAAACAATTTTCAGCAAATACGTTTAGTGAGAAACATTTTTAACAAATAATTGCAAGCTCAATGCAAATGTTTTTAAAAAACAATAAAGTACTTTGTGGTACTCTCTTTACTCCCCTCCTCCTCCTCCTCCTCCTCCTCCTCCTCCTCCTCCTCCTCCTTTCAGTCTCAGCTCACACTGATGGATATTCCACTTATTAATCCCAAACGCTCTCCCGCTCTTCCTCCTCCTTCTTTTCTTTGAAGACCAGGCTGCGTCACATTGGCTCACGTCAGTTCTGATTGTTTTAGAGTTTTTCTGGATGAGTTTAAAATCTGAAGGTTAAAAACAAAACGGCTGCTGCCGTGAGAGAGTCATGTCCAGGTGTTAATGCTGTTTATAGCTGGTGCTGCGCCGTGTGTGTGTGTGTGTGTGTGTGTGTGGGAGACTTGGACTAATGTTATGGTGATATTTATTTAATAATCTTTTATTATCTTTTCTGGACATACGTTCAGATTAAACGCACAATCTGTCATCAATGTACGGTGTCTTTTAAACACGGTCTGCATGCTAATTTCTATGGAGTCATCGGAGTGCCATAAGTAAGGGATAATAACCAAAAAGGTGTGCATTATCAGGAAATAATTCCTTTCAAAGACATTGAAAAAAGGTTTATCAGTATGAACTTTGTACTGTATTCAGTTGAATTTAGGTCAAAATGGATTTGCAAATATTTCTGTTTTTATTTCCGTTTTATACAGCGCCCCTTTTTTTGGAATAGAGGTTCACACACAGAATCCAGGTTCCGAATCCCGCCCCATCGCGATGCTACAAAGGCACTTTGTTTACAAAAAGATATTTTCAGTTTGTGAAACAGTTACGAAAATAAATCTATAGGATTCACTTTGGTTACAGTGAGGGAAAGATCGCAATTTTGGTTTTATGTTTAAAAAAATGTTAGTGAAATACTGACGACATTTAATCTTTTGGATTACGAATTTTCAGTTTTTAACTCGTGCTGACTGTCACGAAAAGCCCGGACAATTCGTTCCCATGTAAACGAACCTTATAGATTAAATTTCGCCACTAGTTCACTAACTGGTGTGATACTTCGTAGTAACTTGTGGACCACCACATTCTGACATTTTATGCCAAAACATGACATTTAATTAATTTAAACACAACTTGAAGAAAAAGTAAAGTCACTTATTAATCGAAGCTTTTGATACTTCAGTGCGTCGCCTCTACACACACTTGTGTAACTGTTGCAGAGATTCATGTTGATCCTCGTGTTTTCCATTTGAGTTGTTGATGTTGGATTGTGTGGTGCAAATACTTCTGTGTGTTTCTCTACGTACACTAACAGTCAATTTTTCATCCTGTTGGAAAATTGTGCAGCCGTGTGTGCATGAAAAATCACTTCTTTTCCCTCCTGAGAGGAAAAATGATATTGCTCCAAACATCTCCACAGCCATTCTTCATGCTCTGTTATTAAACCCTGATGAACCCACTTTTGAGTCCACATGAAACAGAAGGCAGACTGCTGCAGGTAGGGAGGGACTTTTTAAAGTAACCAATAGCGTTAGCGCTGAACACGACTGATTAAATGTTAAAAGGATTTTCCATACATGGCAAACACCGCATCCGACAACAGACCGACACCCGACGGAGGCCAGTTTGACGACAGGGAATACAGTACCAAGGTGGTTTTAGTTAGCTAGTGGGACCTCTGCATGGCTAACCGAGCTAGCGGTAACTGTCTAAGAGCAACTACAACAAGTCACGTTATCTGCCCATCAGGAAACTCCGTAAACCACTTCAGTACTGGATTCCCTGTCGTCAAACTGGCCTCAGTTGGTCTCTGTCCGGCCGTGTTCACCAACTCCTGAGCCTGCTACAGTTAGCATCAGTTAGCGGTTACTTCAGTAACAAGTAAAGCCATCTGTTCATCAGGAAACTCCATAAATCAGTGAGAATTCAGGCAGAGCAGCCGGAGGACATCATAAAATATGATCCAGTTTCACCAAAATCAGTGAATAAAGTTGTTTTTGTACAGTAATCAGTGAGGCCCCGCCCCCAGAAACATCTTCTGACATGAAATATTAAGCTAGCTCTTACGTGCCGTTGAAGATTGATTGATGGGTGGATATCGTGATATTATTGATTGAAAATGGTTGGTACCAGCTGATGGAACAAAACTTCAGATTCTGTTTTACTGGAAGAAAAAAAAAATCAAATTTTGATATAAATGATGGATGTGATCGAAAAGGGTAAAAATACATTTTTCAGATGTGTCGCATCAAACTTTATTTACTGGAACACAAAACCAAACAGACAACAAAGATTTCTTTAATGTTCTTAAAGTGACACTGGATAGTAGACACAGTTAAAAACCATGAAACTGGTCTTACTGGTCAAACTGAATGTTCTGAGCCTGTTCCTCCTTTTTTTAAAAATCTCTGTTCATTCTGTGAATCTAACAAATCTATTTCACGTGTTGCTCTTTTGTTTTCTCCACAAGTTTTAAATCATTCAACTATAGATGTAGATGTGTGCACTACATGTCTGATGACAGCAGCCATCTTCATCTTCACGTCTAAATCAAATCAAAACCAGCTCAATATTCTTTTCTTTTTTATCTCATGAAGCCAAAAGGCAGAAAAAACTTTCAACCAAAAAATAAGATAAAACACTAAAAGTTCCTCAGAGTCCCCTCCCTAAAACTTCAGCGTCGGTGTCTTGGTGTTGACCTGGTTTGGTTTCGGTGGGGGGTTTGGCGCCCTCTGTCTGTGGTTGCAGTACTCTCCCAGTAAAAGATCGTCTCGTAGACAGCGCCTCCCCCGTCTATCAGGCCGTCCAGAGTGCAGAGAAGGACCCGGACCTGGGCGAAAGGGGCCGCCGCAGTGCCAACATGCAGTCCAAGTCCTTCCGGTTTCTGGCCCACATGACCGGAACCGAGTCCAGTAAGTCTCCTGTCCTGTTTCATTTCATATGAGTTTATTTAATTCTTTTAAATTAAAGGGAGGATCTAAACATGTGGAGGCCCAGCTATTACACATTACATCTGATTTACCTGCCTCACAGTCATTATCTCCTCCCCCTCATGCTGATGGAAAATCGGGTGAAGTTTCTTCATCCACAAAACTCTTCTGGAGCTTCACAGCAAAACAGCGTCGCAGCATTCTGCTAAAAGACCGAAGAAGCTGGAGACTTGTTTAAAAATAACAACCAATGGCTCGTCTGATGTGATCCAAGTTACGGAAGCCCCGAGATCCCAAACTGATTTCAAAAAAACGTTATACAGTATTACACCCTTTGTAAAGCTGAGATCTTCACTGTAGCCGCTAAGCTAAAAGTGAGCAGTAAGCTAGCAGGTAAAGACCAGTGGTGGAAAGTAACTAATTTACTACTTTTACTAGTACTTAAGTAGAATTTTGAGGTACTTGTACTGTACTTGAGTGTTTTGGCTACTTTATACTTTCACTCCACTACATTTATTTGATTTCCACAATGGATTATATAACAAGCTTATAAAACACAACACATTGTAAGAGACTAAACCAGACGTATATAAATCAGTGTGTAGTTTTTCAAGTCTTTGAATCATTAACAGCTCTTCTCACATGGTTTAATTTCAGTACATTTTCTAAATCCAAGATTAGAGAGGAAGTCCAAAAACTGGAAGCAGATTTGTTTATCTGAACTTTTTTTTTCGTCTTTCCTCTCCAATTATTCATCTTACAACCCCTCGGATGTAT
This sequence comes from Hollardia meadi, assembly GCA_037974645.1. Classification (NCBI taxonomy): domain Eukaryota; kingdom Metazoa; phylum Chordata; class Actinopteri; order Tetraodontiformes; family Triacanthodidae; genus Hollardia; species Hollardia meadi. Next base: position 7,927 of record JBBPCS010005788.1, read on the forward strand.
CCGGTGTCCTTGTATTTATAACTACCGGTATATATAAATCAGTTTAAATTAGCTCCACCTCCTGCAGCGACAACAGCAACAATATATAATAATAATATTTCAGTCAGAGCTTCCTCTGCAAGCCACTTTGCAACCCACGTCCACCCCAGCTCCTCCTTTTTATGCTGTCTGACTTAATCAGTGTCATTTCTGTTGTCATTGATGCCTGCTCTTTGCTGCTGCTCTCCCTGCTTTAGCTTTCCATGTAGGCACATGGAAGGGCATACATAAGTAAAGGACATTTACATAAGTAAAGGACATGAATACCTCTTCCACCACTAACACTGAGGTATTCAGAGATCCCAAGTTCTCATTGATCTCGTCTAGTGGCGCATGTACACGCATTCAAGCTCCCACTTCACTCGGGGTGCATGCTAACGCTTTTAGCTTAGCAGCTGCAGTGAAGATTTTGGCTTTAAAAATGGTGTAAATAATGTCTTTTTGGATTACATCAGATGAGCTGTATGGAGCCATTTTATTTTATTTTTTTCCGTCCCCAGCTTCTTCAGTTGTTTAGGAGAATGCTGCAACTTTGGGGGGGTGGTTAATGGCTAAAATGTTCCTTTAAGAGTGTTTTAAAGTGACGCTGCTCACTAACGCCTCCTCTGCTGTGTTTTCTGTCTGTTACAGTACCAGGAGAGGAGGAGGAGGAGGAGAAGGAGGAGGTGCTGAGGAGGAGCAGGTAGGCAGCAGAGCTCCATTAGACAGCCGCTGAGGCCCCTCCGGCTCCTCACCTGTGCACTTTGCTCCGCCCCCGAACACACGGCCCCGCCCCTCACCTCTCCTCACTGCCCCGCCCATTAAAGATCATCTCTGTAAGCTAACGTGGTAGTCATGGTAACCATCAACAATAAACTTTCATCCTACTTACAGGTAAACTCAACTAAGTATATTTACTTAAATACTGCACTGGGGGGTGTTTTTATTTTCTGCAACATAAAAACTTTGAGATGTTAATTTGGCCGTTTAAAGGGGACGTTCTGTTCTGCGTAACGAGTATTTGTACTTTTTTATTTTTTTTAACATATGTTTATTACATTTTCAAATACTACTAAAAGAAAAAAAAACAATACAAAGAACAAAACAGCTCAGACATAACTTGACAAAAATAGGTGAGAGTAACAAAAAATAATAAAACAAAATACATGAAAATAATGGGCGTTATATGCAACCTTAATCTTACATCACTCCACCCGCCACCTCAGAGAATAACAGGAGCAGCAAGGTGTGTAAACCAATGGGAACGGTACAGGAGTGTCCCAGACCAAATAATCTTTTATCGTGATAACAACAAGTGTAAACATATTTTCAATGAGCAGCATGATTTTGAGTCTTATTGTGAAAATCTGCTCAGTAATCTTAAAGCAGCAGCGATTCGTGCGTCGGCTGGTTTGACACATTTGTCATGACAGCAGCACCAGACGACATCATCAGAAGCTCCATGTAAAGAGCTGGTGTCACCAGCAGGGGGAGCAGGAGGACTGATGGCGCAACGTGAGGATGACATGAAATGTTTTCACACAATAAATAATAACAAGAAAACTGCATGAAATAAATATTAAAGTTTCAGCCTCAGAATTTGCAAATATTGAGTTTCTTTAAAAAAAAAAAAAGTAAAAAAAATAGAACTTAACTTTGTTAATGTTCTTTTATGACGGTGAGATTTACATTAAAGTAACTGAGTACATTTACTCAAATTTTAAGGTATGTGCACATATAAGGTATGCTACTTATACTACACTCAGCTTTACTACATTCCTTTGGAAGCTTTATTATAATGTGCAGATTCAGATTAATAATACAAAATATAATCAATAAAGTATGACGTATTGTTATAAATCAATATAAAGACTTTATTTATCTCTGCTGCATCTATCTGACAGCTATGGTTCCTGTTCAGATGACTTCCTGTCCAGTGAAAAGCATGTATCTCCAGATGTGTTAATGAAGTGAAATTCTTTTCCTTCTCAAGCTAAATAAAAAAACTGTTTCAGGGCTTCTTCTTCTCTTCCTGCCATGACAGGTTTGTGGCACAGTTAGCATGACTGGAAGAAAAATGTCTCTTGATGTCCTTGAACGCGGCGATACTCTCTTGGTGTATCAAACATGCTGCCTTTAAAGCGACACTTGTGAGGAAATATTTCGATGTCCACTCTTGTGCAGTAGTGATTGGGGGTGGAGCCACGAGCCCGCCCAATCACTAGCAGGGCTCAGCTGTCAATCATGAGGTTTCAGCCCCTTTTTATAGCATCAAATAACTAATTAAAACCAAA
>JBBPCS010005789.1:0-10238 GCA_037974645.1 Hollardia meadi
ATGATGTACACTTATTTACGTTTAATTCCTAATTTCCCATTGACCTCACGCGGGCCGGTCAGGGACGGCCAAAGGGCAGGATGTGGCCCGGGGTCCGTACAATGCCCGGGTCTGCCCTAGAGCCACACTGCTATGCTATATAAAAACATAGGATATGGCCTGTTTTGTTGTACTATAAAGGTGTAAAATATTTGCATACCGTAAAGACTTTAAGTAGAGAAAAATCAATTTATCACTCTATTAGCAGAGTTCTAGCAGTTGGTATCTGCTGATGATGTACAGTCATTAGACCCTCTGGCTTATCACTCTCAATCCAATTTACCCATCTAGATAATCAGATCATGACCATATCTGGGCTGACAAATTATAACTGATCCAGATACTGTATGTTGAAAACTGAACTCTATAGCTAATGTACTGTACAGACACGCTACAAAGCACGTGTGGTACAAGTAGACATCACTTTGAAACAAAAAGTGTAAAACCTGTCAGCATTAAGCCACCAATATGCCCGAAATTCACCATTTTTGTCCTATAAATACAAAAGCTCTCAACCTTTGAAAGCTCTCAAAGGTTCCAGCTCTGTCAGAGTGATTTCAAGAGGTACCACGAGTTGAAGAGAGGGGGAGTTCACTGGGAGTCGAATGGGGATTTCATCAGTAGGTAGAGTTTGAGCAAAGCCTCAAAACAGGGCATCTGTTCCTTGAGTTATTGCTGCTGAACCGTCTAATTCAATACTTTTACTGTTACTACACCATGAAACAGCTGCTACACTGCAGATGGAAAACATGTCTCTTCGCGTTTCAATATTTAATTGGTTAGAAAAGACACCACATGTTCACAAATTAGGTTTTTAACTGTATAATATTCTCAGAGTTTCTCAAAAAAAAGTCTCACTGGCTGACCTCAAATGACAAAGCCAAAGAACACAGTTGTTATGATAAAGTAAAAGGCAATCATCCAACAGCAACTGAAAAAAAAAAAAAATCCCCAGATCAGGCTGCATGTTGAAACTCAAAGCTACAATAATCAATATATTTAAATGGTGTAAATGATTGTGTAATGTGAACATGTCATTCAAAACAAGCCCACAGAGAATTTCTGCCTGACTCTGCAGTTCCCATCGGCCCTGTGGATCATTTTAGAATTTTTCCGCTCATTGTTTTGGTTTTAAGGGCCGCAACACTCAACAACAATGCCCCAATAAACCCACTGTACACCACCTGCCTAGCACCAAATGCCAGACAGACAAAGTTAGAAAAAAAAAATGTGTGGAGTTTTGGAGGCAGGGCATGGGGGGCAGCTCTGTTTTGCTCTCAAATGCATTAGGTGGAGAGCAACATAACAGCAAATGAATACAAATGTGGCTTTGTGTCTACCGGATGTGTAAATAACTGTTCAAATTTATACACTGATACGATACACACTGATATATGATGTTCATAGCAATATTTTAGATGTCAGAAAAATAAAAATAAAAACCAAAACATTTAATGGTGGTTTCACTTTGATGTTTTATCAATATACTATGTAATGTCACCACATAAAACAAAATAAAAAGTATTTAAAACAAAATCTGTTATCTACTGAAAGTGACGTATTTATAATTTTGCCTTGTCTTGTCTAATTACTGAGCTACTGTGGCAGCTTTACAGTATTTTGAGACCATCTGTATTATTGTTACCCACATGCACTGTATAAAGCTGGACAGAATATTACCAGGGGATGCCAGTAATTTCATTTTAGCCTTCTCAGAGATCATCGGTCATCTGGGCAATTAAATAATTTACAGGGGGGTCAATGCGATTCGCACCACATAATGTCAACCACAGTGCAGTGAAACCTGCTTCAGCTGGCTTCATATCAGTTTCAACTTCATCAAATTAGAAATGTACATAACAACCACAATAAATATTACAGATTTCTGCAAAACTCTACATTCCTCTAAAACATAATTGCAATTTGCGATTTGACTTAAAGTGATATTTGATGGCTATATGCAATGTATGAAATATTAAAAAAATAATGTGGAAATTATTCTTCTCATTCATGTAACCATTTATCCAACCTGTCAAGTAATACAGTCCCGAAAACAAATATATAACATTTACAATGATAACTAGAGAAAGCACTTACATGATGAATTAATTATCAAATTTGATAAATTTGCTATCATCATAATTATTTAACACATCATTTCAGCGCTCCTGTTAAGTACACATTTCCTCACCCAGTCTGGTCTGAAAGACATAAATAAATAAATATCTTAGCAGCACATGCTAACACCACCGTTAGTTTTCTCCAGCCTAACCAACCACTGCCTTCCCCTGCGGACACACTATTATCTTTCCTCACAGTCTGCTTGACACCTGTTACAACTGTCCATATCAGCTTTCTATCAGAGTCCAGTCCACAGTATCACCAAACATGGCCCTGACATCATTAACTTCTGCCTTTGTGTGCTGCTGTTACAATGGACTATATACAGTACTGTATGTGAAAGGGTATACACACACATTCATATAGGACAAACCCTGTATTTCAAAAGGAAGTAGCCAAGCTGCAGCACAATGCAACCTTGAAAAGACCTTTAAATCAAGGACAGCTTTTTGTCTTGACTTGCTTTCCTCGTCATTGTATCACCGCACACCTCTTTCCTCCATGTTACTCTTTCTCCACGACCTACTGTCCCTGTCACTGAGCTCAGAGTGGCCTGTCTGAGTGGGCCAGCGGGGTTGCTCGGTTTCAGTCCACGGGGCAGGTGATAATGACTTCCCTCCCTCCCTTCCCTTCTTCTCCTCCTCCTCCTCCTCCTCCTCCTCCTCCTCCTCCTCCTCCTCCTCCTCCTCCTCCTCCTCCTCCTTGTTCTCATTCCAAGCTGCAGTGGTGAAGGTGACTGCAGCTGGATAATTTCTTTCTCTCTAAACTGCAGGGGGGATATGAGTTGGAGGGTGGGCAGTGTCTGAATTGTATATGTTTGTGTGTGAGTTTCGGTCCAGGTTGGGGTGTTGCTTTCCAGTATTAATCCGGTTAAAAGAGAGGGTTCACATGACACTCCATTAATGATGGATGTAAAGCTCTAATGGTTGAGCACCAATACAGCCTCTACTTCTATTGTCAAGCACACTGCACCCACACTACAAATCTACTGACAATACAACCCAAACAAAATTAACTCATTGCATGAGGCAAGGTTTAAAAAAAGACAAATCTAGCACACCGACTCCACAGGAAATTACTTTGTGGGGGGTTGTGAGACTCAGAGCATCACATGTTCACAGAAGTCTCTAGCGGTTCTCCTTACCAATGCCTCCATCCCCTATAGCACTAAACGTGTGAAACACTCACATGGGTTTTTTTTTGCGTTGAGAACTATTGATTACTGTGGATCTGAGGCTGTGGGGCATGTCTCCATTGTGAGCACAGTTGATTTTTCCAGACTCTACACCATGTACCTCTCTGTTTGTGCCTGAGAGGGTAATAATAGCAGCTCAGGCTCTTTCCATCCACCCCCTCCTCTTTTACCTTGCAAACACTCAACAGTGTAGGGAGTCTCATTCTGGTCATTTCCATTCAGGCTGTCAAACATCCCATCAACATCATCACCTCACAGCTCTCCTGGTGTGTGCGACTGCGTGTGCGATTGTAGTGTGTATTTAAGAGGAAAATAGGAAGAAATGGAGGGCGATCACCAGAGAGGGATGGATGGATAGATGGGGAGAGGCACACAAGCAGCATAATTACAGAGAAGACCCTCCCCTCCCCTCTTCCTGTTTCCAAAACCTTGCAGGCAAGCCAACAGCAGCACAGAGAAAAAGGTGGTAGAGGGCTTTGCTTTGTTCTTATTTTCATTTTCTCAGCCTCACAGCAATTACATCCCAGCCTGAGAGACACACGAGGAGGAGGAGGAAGAGGTGAACACAAACAGAAAGAGGGATATTCTGCTCTGGAGTGTTACGCTGAATAGATCTGTTGGGTTCAAGGCTACCTACACTGCCTGAGGTTGTGGATGATCCCACCCGGAGTCAGGTGCTCTGCTGTTTGGATCTGGTTGCAGATCTACATATTACCTGCCCACCATTGCACTAACACAAAGCCTTTTCCTCTTGTAGTGCTCTTTATCCATCTAGATTGTTTTGGAGTGAGTTGCTCAGTTTTGGAGATATCGGCTGAAGAGACGTCTCCCTTCTTCATCAAGTAGGCTACACCATATCGCAGCACATACGGCGACGAGTACACGGCGTGATGTAAACATTAACGCCGCCTTCCTCTTCTGAGCTGTAACGTTAGCTAGTTAGCTTTGTTTGCTAGCCTCTCAAATATGAGTAGATGCATGTTTCCTTTTGCGCAGTGACAGAAAGAAAATAGTTCCTACATGAAACTGCTCACAACAAGGTTTGTGGATTATCTTGAGTAACGAGGTCATGATTTCTGGAAAGAGACATTACTGTTGAGTTTTTAAAAAAAATTAATTTTATTTGAGCACCACAAGTGCAATCTAGTTGCATTATGTTTGAAAAAAGGCAGAAATCTCTACAGTGGATACTATATATTTAAAATTGAGCAACTCTCACCAAAACAATCTAGATGGATAAATTGCACTACAAGCCAGGAAAAAGTTTGCCCCTTTAAGGGAAAAGTGTTTATACCTGCTACAAGTGGCCACACTTGGGGCAAAAACCCTGCTGTCACAGCGAGAGGCAGGATTAATCGTACAGATGTGGACAAAATGGAGTTGCATCAAGTAGTTGTGTGAAGAATGAAAAACAAGAGGTGAGAAGAGATAAGTTCGATTCCTGAAAACTTTCTAATTTCCGCACACCCGGCCAATTGCTGCGTGTAGTGGGTGTGCTTGTTGGAAAGATGCATGCAGATGTCAGATGCAGACTCCTACTGATCGGAAAGCTAGTTAGTGTTGTTCAATCGTCAAACAGTTTCTCTCACACTTTTCCAACATCGAAATTGGCAAGGCTGCATAAGACAATTTATTTTGACTTTTCAAGATTAACAATCCCACATCCATGCCCACTCCACACAGCTACTGGACCCATGTGCGCAGGTGAGACAGGAGCCAGGGGTTGAACTTAGCTCTTTAGCCCTGTATTTTCATTCTTTACACGAATACTTCAGTCAGCGTGAACTTCTTAGTGCAACACTTTGAATAACTTCCAGGAGAGACTGTGAGAGACTGTCTGTGTGCTGTTATCACCACATGTAAACCATTATTGGCTCAACAGCTTTTCACTCCACCTTTGAGCGTCAGAACAATTCTAAACATTTAAGCCTTAATGACAACACATCATAAAGGCAAGGACCTTGACACTGAAGGAGTTGGTGTCCTGAGTCTCATCTGTGGTTAGCTTTAGGCAACAAAAGCACTTTTATTGGTTTGGGAAATATGATTTTGTTAAATGTTAACAAGTCCTGTCACTTTGCACTTTTCCTGTAATAAACCAAGATTAAGATCTTTCCCTAACCTGCATCAAGTGCTGCCAGTGTCTTAACATAGCCATAAAACGTTAAATAATGCTGTAGTCACTACAAAAGGATATTGTATATCAAGATACAGTGAGTTTACTAATACATTCAGTACATTTCCTCATTATGTTAATAGGAAAATTAATACAGTCTGCATTATGTTTCCTCCATAACATATTAGTTGTTGAAATTAGTTAATAGTAACTTCTCTGAGATGTGGTTGAATCTGCTGCTTTCAAAGTTGGTCATAATGGCTATATATTATGGCCAGAAATCACAAATAAAGATGGCATTGGTAAGTGGAGCATAAAACTAAGTTTTGCTTTTTTATTAAATCAGTTGTCTTCACAGTGGGTAAATGATAATGAATCACTAAAGTGTCACCTAATTTGTATAGGTTGTTGTTCCAGCATAAACCATGCACTGTTGGAATTGTGATTAATTTCCCACTAAGATTCCCCAGGGGAAAGGGGGATTTTAACTCTGAAGTGCCCGGGTCAATAGCCACTGACACACACGAGTAACCTATAAATCCATCCTTGTGTCCATTCTTTCCATAATTCATAAGGAGGTGGGTAAGTGTCTGTCCTTAACCAGATTGTAGCTTGTTTTAATGCAGTCTCTTTCATCTAAATGATATGGAAACCAGCTCCCAGGGGAATTACTAAGCAGCTGAGAGCCACTCTTCGGGGCTAATGCTGGTGTTTTCTGTTGTATTCTGAAGGGAAATAAACACACAAATCAACCCTGAACATCATTATTCGCTACAGCTCCACATAAAAGGACCAAATCCCTCAACATCAAACAACACTCAACAGTATTTTTGTCTCATAAAACTCACTGCACATGGCATTTCTTGTGAACAAGAATCATAAATTTTGAAACACACAATGAGCACAATGTCTGTGTTCTGCATGAGGGCCAGACTCTTTGTTTTACTAAGGATGTCCTGTCTGACGGGACAAAGCAGACATGAAACAAGGAAAAGAGATGTAGCGTCTGTACACTGCTGAGATGGTTCACAGCCAATGAGGAACAGATTCCTGTTGACACAACTTTTTGTGTGAACCATGTTTGCAGGGGTTATGTTACGGAAGGCACGATAAGCACTGAGGACATTTGCAGCAAACATAGCAGCACTGAGACATTTGGGTTAAAACTTTTTGGATTAAACCTTTAACTTAACACACTCAACAAGCAAGCCCCCATTCTATTCACTCAGATGTCCCCTCTGGACAGACTGGGGATCTGAATTGATTTTCTCTGCTAAGCCTATAGATTACTGTTGACCCACAAACACAGTAACTCAAAAACAGTCCAGTGCCTGACCCTGAATTAGGCCTCAAGCAGCAAGCCGGTTTACACATATTAAAGCACCAATCCACAACATCCATGTTTTTCAAATCTGACAAAGGCTTCAGTAACAGCGCCGAATTGAATGTCTGTATAAAAGGAGTGAGCTGGCGAGATGTTATGTGGGCAATCCGCAAGTGGGACATTTAAAAAGCAGCTAGCAGCAGTTAGCAGCTAACTCCAAGACGCAAAAACAGCAGCCGAAAATGTCTGCAAATTGGGGAGACGCCGCAAAGTTTGGGAGCTACTTACCCTCTGAGAAGAGGATGTGATCAGCCGCCATATAAAAGGAACAGTAAATAATTGTTAATGCCATGTAATTCCATTGTTTAGAAAGCGCTGCTTGACGCGCATGTAAATGTCACACAAGCAATCACACCTCTTGTGGAACAGCGGCATGCTCTCTCTGGGGCGGCGTTATGCTGCTGTTGTTTTGCTCAGTGTAAAATAACAAAGGCAGCGTAGAGAAGGGTCTTCATTGCAGTGATATTGTGCAATCTCTGTGTAAAAAGGGGCTTATGAAAACGGTTGAATAATATCTTTTGCAGCTGTTAAGGGAGCGCTCCAAAGTCTTACCCTGATGACACCATGAGGGCTAAACTGTAGGATCCAGTGTTTGTTGGAGCATAACTCGTAAGGGTAAAAGTCTGGATTTCCTGGCCTCTGCTTTGATTTTGATTATTCTTTTTTTTTTTAAATCTATAACGTGTGAGTCCCCCAACTTTAAGACAGTGCACTGCAAAATGACTGAAGTAACCCTTTAACATGTTCCTCTTATGCTTTTATTCTGAACAAGCTATGCATGCCAGAGACTTTTCTCCAATATGAACAACAAAACAAAATGCAAAGCTTTCATGACCTTGATATCGGTTGAATTTTTTCACGTTAACTCATGCTGTTAACTGTACAAAAAAAAAAAAAAAAAATTTGGATTGATTCAACTACTGTTGTCAGAACCAGTCTGGCAGGAACTTCTTTTTCACGACAAGTGCTGAATTGTACAAACCTGCATGACAACAGTATCACATGACTTAACTGCCAAATGCTCTCATTCAAATCTCCGCGAGGAGAGCTATCATAACTGATATGTGTGGGAAAGAAAAAGATAAATGCTGATGAACAACTTTTAACACAAAACAGGGGCTTTGAGGAGAGGTGGGGGAACACGTCATCAGCCCAGGTCACACTAGGCTGCCTGGATGTAGCGTTTACCCATTCAAAGACCGCCTTGTATGGATAAGGTTGTTAATGCACCCTGATGGGCAAATAACTCCTATCTGTGCCGAGCTGAGCAGTGGCGTTGGAATATTCTGTGACAGTTAATAGCTTTATTGAATCGGAAGCGCTGACCCCATTAAAAGCAGCTGAACATCCTAGACTAAAGTCAACACAAAGCAGCGCTGCCTTTGCAGTTTGTCTGTGTGTGTGTGTGTGTGTGTGTGTGTGTGTGTGTGTGTGTGTGTGTGTGTGTGTGTGTGTGTGTGTGTGTGTGCGTAAGTGTGTCGGAGAGAGAAAGCACATGTTGCTCTCATGAGCCACAAATTCAATACAGTCACCAATACAAACCAGTCCTGTGCCTTTGTTCTGCATCCCTCACATGCCTCATGTCACTGGGTTTCCTCATGCCAGACCTGCTGTGTGTTGCAACAAATGGATGACACTTTTTTATCTATGACATATTTTTGGATGTCTGTATGAAAGTATTCATCCTGTTCTGTTTTTTTTTAACCAACCCCAGCACCACACAAGACCCATACAGGATATCATATGCCTGCCATGCCTGCCTCCCCATTGTTTGTTTTGTCCAGGAAACAGGATATTCACACAGAGCAGAGCGGACCAGCTGACCACAGAGTCAGAACAGAAAGACTTGGAGACTAATTTTTACTGTAAAACAGTACAGAATTTTTTTTTTTAATCTCATCATTTTATTTTAAGGCACATCGCAGGTCCACAATCTCCGGTCGGTGTGTTTAAACTGTCTAAATCATGACTAACAATACAAGCACTCATGTTGACATGTCAACAGTTCAGCTCCCAGCTGACATTCAGTCAGCACAAGTCAAGTAAAAACATGAACGTTGTATATACCAGTTCACATGAGGCGTGGGTCAGAGCTCATGTTTTGGATGAATTGGGTCCAAAAAAAGAAGCACAGAATACATACGAAATGCGTAAAATATAGCACTTAAAGGTTACAAATAACACAGATAGGCTACACATTTTAAAGTACCAAATAAGGGCAAAGTCTGATTAAAAATGCAAGATAACAAAACGAACCATGTGGCTGCCAGGGGGGAAAAAAACTGTTACAGGTGAACACACAGCCGGATATCGCTGTGCGGTTTAAACCAGTAAGAAATAAGCTCTAAATCGTTATGTTGGTGTGCAAATGAAACGTTTCTCACCTTCTGTCTTTTGTTGTGATCTGATCGCTCCCACTTATTGTCTGTGCGCAGAGCGTCTCAGCCGGCACCAGTCAGTCAAATGAATTCACCTCTCTCCGTCAGAGCCGGGACTGTTACAATAAGAGATTTGTTAGAATGAGTGAAGACTGGGTTTTCTGCAGAGTTCATCTGAGATCGGGTTGAAAAGTCCAGCAAGGGAAGCTGCTGCCTGTTCGGCATAATAACAGTGTCTCCCACACTCCACACGGTCAGTCCCATCCATCCACACTCCCCGCCTCCTCTCCGCTACCTTCCGCAGATTCAGGATGGGACAGCTGAGTTTCCCTCGGCCGCTGCCTCGGCGCACGGCTGTTGGCCAATGGAGGAGCGCTCTCTGCTGCGTAATCACACTACTGACAGTGCGAGTTTGTGCCATTTTAATTAATCGATTTAAACAGGCTACTCACAACGGCAAAATTGTCCGTTATAGCTAAACGGATAAGAAAAATATGTCCATTCATCAATTTGATCATATGTGTGTAAGACTGAGCTGATATCTCAATTCGCGGATAAATGCTATTCCATGTAGACTTTCTCCATTTATTTATAGTACTGGCCTATAAATAAATGATTCCATCTTTATAGTACAGATACACAATGTAGACACAGAAACAATAGCCTACACAGCAAAAAATATGGAGCAGCTTTCAGGAAACCTAGTGTGGGGAAATCTTGCCGGTGGTCAGACCAGTATTTTTTCTCAGTGTAATAAAATATAATTTTTTCCCTTATTATTCAGATGGGATAATGTCAGTTTGAGAAGAAGTTTAGAGCAGCAAAATGATACAACTTTCTGATGAAAGTATTGTTAAAGCTTCACAAATTATTATTTTTTTATATTAGGATTTAATTACTGTAGTGTACAGTAGTGTACTGTACTGTAGTGTATCTATCTATCTATCTATCTATCTATCTATCTATCTATCTATCTATCTATCTATCTATCTATCTATCTATCTA
>JBBPCS010005790.1:0-10237 GCA_037974645.1 Hollardia meadi
TCTTTCCAGAAATCATGACCCGGTTACTGAAGATAATCCACAGACCTTGTTGTGAGCAGTTTCATGGAGGAACTGTTGTCTTTCTGTATCACTGCGCAGAAGGAAACGTGCATCTACTCATGGACGAGAGGCTAGCTAACTAAGCTAACGTTACAGCTCAGCTGGCGGACAGACATCTCTACAGCTGATATCTCCAAAACTGAGACACTCACACCAAAACTATCTAGATGATGAATAGAACTACAGGAAGAGGAGGAACATGTATTTCTGATTTTGGGGTGAACTGTCCCTTTAAGATCACTAGCAAAACAACTTATTAATAATTAATATTAGTTAAAATATGTCTGTATGATGACTAACAACAAATCTTTATCAGTTTTTCTATTATAAATGAAGTGTAAAAAGCTGCATTTCTAAAGTGCTTTCACCCAAAGGACACGCCTCAGGACACTTGGGCACAGTTGTCTCAGGTAGCAGACACAATGAACCACCTCTCCATTGAATTTCACTAAAATCTGTTTAGTAGCTTTCGAGACGCACGAACAAACACGAGACTATCCTCAAAAGAAAAACAGCTGTTACGCCGTTTGTTCAAACTTTATTTTTAAAACCATTTTCATTGATTTCTACCTGTAGTGGTCGTGTGAACAAAGAAAACGTGCGACACGTGACATTAAGGTGCCATCTTAGGGACTAAGTCAGGATGGAAGGGTTGTTCAACAACGCTCCCGATTTTTACACCACACAGTCTGTTTTCTGTGAACTATGACCGCCATGTTTCTTTACTAGTTTATAGCTGCTAGCTGTGATGGAGCTTCTCCTCCATCTCATGTTGTTCATTCTATTTGTGCCTCTGCAACACGGAGGCCCCCGACACAAAGCATGAAACATAAATGAGTAGACTGGGCAGCAATGCAAGCAGGCAGCTGGTACGCTAGCACTGCTAACACATTAGCAATGTTACTCACCTGTTTCTTCCACCTGTTTCCTGTGGAACTGGAAGCAGTTTGTACTTCCTGTTTGTACCATGTTGGAGGAGCAGAAGGGGGGTAATGTGTCTTCATGTTAAACAGATGTGGGATATTTAGTCAAAACTCCAGAAACATTTTCAGTATATAGAACAACTTTATTGTCAGAGCAACGTGTTTCAGCTTGTGGCCTTCATGAAAACACATTACAAACAACATTTAAACAATGATATAGAAGACAACCAATCATATACATCAACACATAAATCAGCCAATGGGGCACCTACAAAGGTGGGTTGGGTGTGTGGTCATGTGGCTTCAGGCCAATTGTTGTCCCAGACTAACAAGGGGAGTGTCCAATTAGGGATCTGGCTTCTCTATCCGTGCCTCCTCGTCTCCTCTCAGTTCCTAAACTGCATCTGGAGGACAGAGGAGATGAGGAGGCTCGACGGAGCTATGAGGGAGGATGCACATGTGAATCCTTTAAGGTAAAGGTAAAGTCTTTGACATAAAAGCAGCGTGACATACAGATAAAAATATACAAATATTCCTTTTATATTTATAAGTTGTATCAGTTATTTAAGATGATCAGATGCAGCTCAAACTTTTCACCTTAACAGAAGTTATGTTCACTGTTCACTCATCTGACAGAGGTCATAAAACACAGCAGGAGGCTATAAGAAGACATTGGACCCCCCCATGATGATGGAAAGTCGGGTGAAGTTTCTTCGTCCACAAAACATTTCTGGAGCTCCAGCTGAAGAAGTTGGGGACTTGTTTTAAAACGTAAAAAAACAAAAAATGGCTTCATACTGCTCGTCCGGCGTAATCCGAGATCCCCAAAGTGATCTGAAAAGACGTTATTTACACCCTTTTTTAAGCTGAAATCTTTACTGTTGGGGTGCATGCTAACACTTTTGTGCAGGCAGATGACTCAACATCTGTTCAACATCAAAATGTTTTCGCTGCTCAGAGCTTCAGTCGGTTCCAGCTGAACTGACCCAGAGGACATTCAGGGTCACACTTTGTGGTTTAGGAGGTTGTCAGCTAACAAAGACCATACAGCAAGATTCATACAATATGTGTTTGTATCTGGGTGTGTGGATGTTTTATGTGTGTGTTGCGTGACCTCTTTGCTGTCGTCACCACTCCTCAGATTTCCCAGAAGCCTCGTGGATCAGAAGACCGTCTTTGTTCCAGAAGTCTCTGTCACATTACACTTTACATAAAAACCATCAAAAGCACACATTTGTTTGCTGCTCTGCAAAGAAATATAAATCCAGACTGTCAGGCTTATTTTTAAAGTAGCTGAGAAGCAGAAGTGTTCATTTACTGCGTTTTTTTATTCAGCTGTTTCAGGTTCCTTGAAATAAAGTGTGGACGCCTTGTGATCAGCAGCTCACACTCCATTTAAAATACACCCACTCCACCGAAAAATGAATCCTGAAATCAATCTGTGAGGCAATTAAAAAAGGGAATGAGTTCTCCTCGCTTGCAGAGTGTTTGTTTTAAATCAAGCAGGAGTTTTATCTAAAGCGTTCAAATGACACCAAACGCTGCTGCAACAAAGGCGACTGAAGCCTCGTTAACCAGAATACATTGTACTGATGGTTTACGGACATTTCTCCGTTTACAAAAAGTGACAATAAAACACCCACAAACTGTTGCATTAATTCCTGTTTCGGTGTAATTTATTTGCAGTCAATAAATAAATAAAATAAAGAATCCAAGGAGTCTTTTCGTCACCGTGAGGTTTCTGCAACCAGCAGAGAGTGTCCGGGAAGTGCCCGACCACGAAGTAGTCCGGTTGTCGTATTTACACATTTACAGTTTCTGGATGAATGAAACAAATAAGATGCTCACCTTCATAAAGGCCTTTACCCACCGGGGGACGAGGCGAGTAAGCGACACGAAAATGTGAAATACTCGTATTTAGCATCCAAACTATTCATACCGCCGAATTTGCCACAGCATGCTCCAATATGCAAATTTGTGACACAGGTATTTACAATTCAAAATTTCATCCAGAGATCCGGCAGAGCAGGCAGGACTCAGGGGCTCGGAGGTCTCAGGGAGGTCGCGCTGCAGCGCTGACCGGCTCTCGGATCGTTCACCAGGTTCATCAGAAATATCGACCTTATACCAAAAACAAACAAACATGTTGCTATTTTCGCTGCACAACATTCGCTTTCTGTGTGAAAGTACTCATGACAAAAACAACTCTTTGAAAAGATTATTGGGGTGCGAATTCAACGCATGAAACAAAAAAAAAGGCCTTTAGACAGAGACAAGCTAGCTGTTTCCAGTCTTTATGCTAAGCTAAGTGGCTGCTAGTTGTAGTTTCATATTTAACGTACAGACATGTACGTGTACGTTCACATATCTTCTTATCGAACTCTCAGCAGGAAAGCAAAACATTTCCCAACATGTCAAACTATAAAGTATAAAGTTGTGGACCCACAGAGCATGCTCAGTAGAGCCAGTTGAGAGCACGCTCAGTAGAGACTTCCTATGGCAGAGCCAACTGACTTCCTGTTGGTTCTCTGCACACATGAATGTAATCAAATTACTCATATGACTCTTTTATACTTTCTAAATGTTGTTGGACTGAATGCATCAAATTCTGATAACAAGAATTTCAGGGACACTCAAACAAACAGTTTTACAGCTTTAAAAAAATTTTTTTTTATCATCTAGTGTGCGTTAAAAATGCTGTCACAACAGGTGCAATACCGAGTGTGGCCACTAGACCAAAATCTCTTCACAGCTAAAGTGAACAGAATCTGTAGTGTTGACCTTGTTTTGAAAAATGAATTGGTTTAGATTTAACAGTTGGATTTGTTTACAGCCAACTTGATTCATCGTGTACCCATGTCCCCATATCTCAACACGGAGCCTACATCTCCCATGATGCCACTCAATCATGTCTTCCTTTAGAGCCTGGTAAATCTTTGAGACTCCACACCTTCAGTTTGTAGTTATAAATTAGTTGTCTGAAGCTCAACATGGGATCACCCCGATGACATCATCAGACTACTTACTCCAGTGATGTCATGACTAATTTTGTCACTGACACACCGACGATAAACAACTGTTTTCACAGGTTGAGCAGCACTTAAAACGTGTCAATCAAAGGGAAACTGTATATTTTCAACCAACTTTTTCCATTTTGCCTGAGCCCCCCGCTCATTTGCTGGTTGTTGTTCAAACTACAGATACTTCCGCATTTTTTGACTGCCTCAACGGACACGAAGTCGGATCAAGAGAGGAGCGTCTCGACAAACTGTAACGATGATCAAATATGAAACAAGATTCTGTTACTGCTTTCTTTTCAGACTAAAAACTTTTCCGAAAACATATTTTAGAGAACTGTTTATATGTAATGCGAGACCGTTTGTGACCAGCCGGCTGCCTGTTTCTAAATGAATGGGCTGTCACCCACCAAACAAAGCATTTTTTGGTCTGTTCTAGCGCAGTGCACTCTGGGTGTTGTAGGTTTTTTACCTTTTGAGCAAAAGAGAACACCACAGCCATTTTCTCAGTTTTTTTGGAAATATTTGCATCTTTTGACAACATAGATATTCCAGTTTTATGACAAAACCATCTCGTTTTGCGGTGAAATACTTCTTATATAATCTCATATAATAGGAATCAAAACTATGAAGACATCCCTGAACTTCAAGACCAGAATTGCAGCCAGTTAGCATTCATCCAGAAGAAACTCAATTGTTTGTGTGTTTCACTGTTTAAATTTGTGATAACAAACAAAATGTTTTTATCTTGATGTCCTTAAAACCTTCCTCATGATTTGATAAGAAAACAGTTTTAATCTGGCCACAACTAAAACAATCCAACCACATCAAGCTGTCAGACCAATTTTTCTCTTTTTAAAATCACGCAACAGTGAAAAGTTAAAACTGGTGTTTTTCTCATCGGGCTTCACATTTAGCATCAGATAAGCTGTAGATTTTATTAATACGTCTCGGAGTTGGTTTGTATCTGACAACCTGCCTGCAGGCGTGTAAACACTGGAGTCATCAAAGCAGCAGGACAACGGCTCGTTTGTCGAATCCACTTGTCAAATGAGGACAAGGCGTCCTCGCGCTGCCTCTGACATTTCTGCTTCTCCTCCTGTGGCGTCGTATCTGGGTCGGTGAAGGTCGACGGAGGTCGCATGTGATTTCAGATGCCGAGAGAAGATATAGAGGCTGTGTTTTTGTATCAGGCTGCCACCAGACGCTCCACGCTGACAGAGTTGTCATTGAGCCCAGATACATCTTCGTCTGAGAAAGGAAAACAAACAAATCCTTGTGAAGGATCTCAGATCAGCCTCTTCTGCCTGCCACAATGAAATCCTGCTCCATCTAATTTGCTACTAACATTTTCTGTCTCTTTTCTCCTTCTTCCTTTTGTTTCAGGCGTCAAGCGGAAAGTGGCGGCAGTAAGTGCGTCGGTGCTGCTCGTCCATTGGAAAGTTACTAAATCGAAGACTTCAGTTTTAATCTGCTTGATCTCTAAGAGTGACAATTTGGTGGCAAAAGTACTTATTTTTTAAAGTAATAACCACACTGTAGAAATACCTTGTTAAGTAAAAGTCCTGCATTTAAAATTTTACTTACTTTTTCCTCAGAAGCAACAACCAACAGCACAGGACAAAAGATGGAGTTTATTCAGTCATTTAGTCTATAATGGACACATGGAAGCAGACAGAAATGGAGGCAGGCTGCCAGCCTGACTGGACCATCTTTGTTTCGTGCCCGTTGGCCGACAGAATAGCGAAGAGAAAGCGACGCTTACAGGGATCTAAACACAGATAGGTGTCATTATTCTATATAACCATTACATCGCAGCCTGGTCTCACCAAATGGTGTAAGAATAACACGCTAAAGTAATCTCACGTGGTATCACAACCCATTTTTTGGTTTTTGTGTTTTCATTTGACGCCACATTAAACTTTTCTTGTGTAATTTTAAGTGCAAATGTCATTAAGAAAGAAATGTGAGACCGAGGTTTCATGTCTCCTGTGAAACTGAAAGTAAATGTTGATCTGTTTTAACTTCCGTCCGTAAGATAACTTACGTTAACTTGCGTCACATAGATCAGGAATTACCAACTTTTCTAACTTAAGACGCACTTCTGATTGTTAAAAATAATTCCGAGGACCACCTTCGCATTTTAATGACAAAAATCCAAATTCAAAAAGAATCCAGATTTATTGTAGTCACGGTTGCATTTCCTCACTTCACACTTTGGAGCTTTTACTGGTGCAGGGTCGTCTCCCATATCACTTTTTTCTTTTCAAAAACCATTTTGTGCCACTGCATCTGTAACGTTTCGTTAGCTAGCTGTGGCAGACGTTAGCTAGCTGTGGCAGATGTTAGCTAGTAGTGGCAGACGTTAGCTTGTTGTGGCAGAACATGTTTATCTGGTGATTTTCAAATGTAACTGGTCATTGAAATTATGCATTTTAATGTAAATTGTACTTAGTACTTGACTAAATGCACTTTCCACCAAGTTAGTGCGAACGTACAGTAAATCTGATGAGAGAGAGAGAGAGGTGGGAAGAGGAAAAAGACACAGAGGAAACACGAAGAAATTAAAGAAAAGGAAAAGAGGAATTTGCACAATGATACACAGAAATTTTTTTAAATATTCCATACATACATTGGATTACACATTGTGTTTCATAATGCTGCACGACCAAAGGAACAGAGTATATTAATCTGAAAACTGGGTTTATCAAGAAAAAAGACCCCAAAAAAAGAATTAAATCGCTTGACTGTGCAGAATGATGTGCAGAGCTTCTTTTCACATTTAAATCTGTAAGAATTTCTAATGAGTAAATTTTTGAATGTCTGGACTTCCACTTTAATTCAATATAATTTTCAAGAAGAATTTCAATCCAACATATTTGATGTATTTAGTCAGGGGTCCTTTAATGGACTTTGGATGGATTTAATGGGTCTTTTTTGGCATGTTTATTTATTTTTGGCCTTAATTCTATAACGTCAGTGAAAACAAGAATGAAATGAGTGGAGACGGACAAAGACACCCAGATGTGTCTTCGACCAACAGGCCACAAGTGATTCCTTTTATTTGTTATCTATTCATTGTTTCCCATGACTCACAGGATGTTACCCATGAACAGGAAACTCAATTCAACTGGAGATAACTGGAATTACCGCCTTGTGGTTGTATACCTCTGCCTTCCAGGCAAGTTGTAGTTTACAACCAAGACTTTGAATTCTAATCAGTTCATCCTCGAGACCAAGTGGACGTTTGTGCCAAAAATCTGAAGAAATTCTCTCAAAGTGTTTCTGAGATATCACGTTCACGATAATTAGGCGGACGTTCAGACCTGAAAACATGATCTCCCCCCCTCCGCCAGCATCGAGGCATAAAAACCTACTTTACATGAAGAATCCAGATCTGGTTCTGCTCCACACTGTTTGTCTGCCCCATCAGCTGATTTCAAGTTATAAATAAATAAGAGTCAGAGGAGATAAAAATCACATGGCAGTGTCGTTAACACGCTGCTGTCTGGCTTCAGCTCAGCATGTTTGGGGAACAAACTCAAGCGTTCTGCCAAACTCCTCAGACCCGGTTCTTCCTGTCAGCTGTGGCTCTCTGACATCCTGAAGGGAACTCCGAGAACAATTAATACCACAGACTCATCAAACTATTAAAAGTGTTGGCATCAAAATGTCTTGAAGCTACATCAGGTATCTGCCAACAGGAAGTTTGAAGATTAACCAAAACTTCAAACCACAAACATCTCTTCTCCTCTGTTGGCCGTTTGAAAACCAGCTGGTGCAGTTTAGCGGCGGCGTCTTCTTACAGGATTTCTGGCTATGGAAGTCCAAACATTTCACCTCTTGGCGGCACAAACGTACAAACCTGTCTGCTGCATATAAAAGGAAAGAAAATGAACTTTTCCGACCAAATAATCCTGTAAATACTGAATTAAAACACCAGAAACATTTCGTCTTCCTGGCACGTATGAAATGTTTTATCCCTATTTCGAATTTTTTTGAGTTTTTTTTAATGAGTTGTCTTTATATTCCCTCTATTTGTTTTGCCTTATTTTATTTTGGTCTGTTTATAAGTTCTTCTTCTTCTTCCATTTGCTTTTTTAATATTGTTGGTTTCTACTTTGGTTTGTTATTTCAAGTTCTTGGTTTTTGCCATTGACATTTATAAAGACATTGTCAATCATGACGTTTCAGCCCCTTTTTATAGCATCAAATAACTAATTAAAACCAAATTTATCAGAAAAATTAACACTTGAACAAATATCAGCGTGATAAGAACTACCTAAAATGACAGAAACCATGTTTGGGACCATCTTAGGGAACATAGGAACCTTGGAATATAGCACCCTGAGAACATAGGAGCCTGGGAACATAGAGCCCTATGAACATAGGACCTGGGAATATGGGACCTTGGGGACATAGGACCCTGGGAACATAGGACCTTGGGAACATAGGACCCTGGGAACATAGGACCTTGGGAACATAGGACCTTGGGAACATATGATCCCGGGAACATCAGGACCTAGGAATATAGCAACCTGGGATCATAATTCCTGGAAAAATGGGACCTAGGAACATAGAACACTAGGTATATAGCGCCTTCAGAATATAGCACAGTGGGACCGTAAGACCTAGGAACATAGCACCCTGGGAACATAGGAACTTGGGAACATAGAGACCTGGGAACATAGGACCCTGGAAACATAGGACCCTAGGGACATGGGACCCTGGGAACATAGGACCTTGGAAACATAGGACCGTGGGAACATAGGACCGTGGGAACATAGGACCCTGGGAACATAGGACCTTGGGAACATAGGACCCTGGGAACATAGGACCTTGGAAACATAGGACCGTGGGAACATAGGACCGTGGGAACATAGGACCGTGGGAACATAGAGCTGTGGGAGCATAAGAACTTGGGACTATAGACACTTGGGACCATAGAACCCTGGTGACATTGATACACTCCAAAGTGAACTGACAGAAAGTTTTATCAAACTTCACATACTGAACACTTCCAGGTCCTGTTGGCTCATTTCCATTTTTCACTTTTAATTTAGTTTTGGTTTGATTTAGTTAAGTTTAGAGGAGGAACAATAAAATACTGAGTCAAAGGTACTTCACAAGAACGTGCTGAAGGAGCTGAAGTGTCTCATGGGGACGACTGAGTGTCTGACTCTGATATGAAAAACAATAAAAATAAAGCCTGAATGTACTCGTGTCACTTAGTTTGTTGTTGGTACGATTCGCAGCGGCTCTGTTCTCCTCTGTTCTGACAACAGTATTAAATCATGAGTTTATAAAAAGCTGTGTTCAGTGACACAGTGTACGCCTGAGGACTGTCTTCTTCTTCTCCTGCTGCTTTTACAGGTAGAAGAAAAAGTCACTTGATTGATTTCTCTCTGCAGCACTGCATCTTTTTGTTTCCTTTAGCAGGTTTCCCATAGTGACTTTTTAAAAAAAAAAAATCTCTTCTTGTGTTAATTAACTAAAACAGACATTTTAAAGTGAACCCATCAGTACCACTTTCACAGTTTGGATTTGTTGATAAACCGCTTTGTTTAGCTCAGGGTGAAACTAATCTGTATGAGAAGAGATGCTCCTTAAAGGGAATTTGGGCGAACTTCATCTGCGGAGGAAGATCATGTGATAAAATCAAAAGCTCCAGAAAAGCCATAGAACACAGATGAAAAAACATACAGCAAACAAACAAATAGATAAAAGTTAAAATAAAAGAGTCACCTTAAAAACACCAATGTTAAGGATGTTTAAAAGGCGATGGTGAAGTTCTGGTCAGCTGTAATGAAGTGAATAAACTTGGGTTTTAAGCTTGGATTGAAACATTTCCACTGAACTCGCTTCTTTAACTTGAGATGGAAGGCTATTCCAGAGATAAGGGGCAAATGCTCTGAAACCATCTGATTTTTTGTTAACTTTTATAATTAATTAATTAAATTATTGATTATTAAATTACAGAGACCCAACATTCCCCCATGAGCAAGTACCTAGTGACAGTGGAGAGGAAAAACTGCCTCTTAGAAGGTAGAAACCTCGGAGCAGACCCCCGACTCGAGGTGGGCGGCCCTCTGCCTTGACCGGTTGGGTTGAGAGGCCTTATTAAAAAGAAAAATCTTGACCCTTCTGTTCTTTCTACCTCCAGGCCAATCTCTAAGCTACCTTTTCTGTCCAAAGTTTTGGAAAGAGTAGTTTTTATTCAACTGCAAACATTTATAG
>JBBPCS010005791.1:0-10237 GCA_037974645.1 Hollardia meadi
ATATATTCTTAGCTCTCCAGAACAACCTTTTTTTTTTCTTGCCGGCACAGGGTCGATCTATTTTGGGTGGACGGAGAGTCAACTGATGCACAAAAGACCCCATTTTATGGGAACATATCTCTGACTGTGGTTTTAGGATTTGTTGAGCCCGCTCATGTAAAGAAAGCGAACTGTAGTACTGTATGTCCCCCGGGTTTTGTGTTTTTGTGGAATGTGTTGACAATTGACGGACAACAAAAATGTGATAATTTAACTGTGAAGAATTATTATAGTTCATGTCACAAACATTGCTGTGTTGATTTATTACGTACCTACTAATACTGTCTTTTAGTTTAATCAATAATGACACCTAATCTGTTAAACAAATTCTAATATAAATATAAATAAATAGATTTTATTAACATGTCAACAATACAATAAGACAATATACAGTAAACACACACACATATATATAAAGACAGTATATACACATACTGTATGTATATAAACATACTGTATGTATATATATACATACTGTATGTTTATATACAGTATCGTATATATCCAGTGTTAACTAATGTCAGAATTAAGTTGATTAGTTTGAAGTGTAACTAATATTCAACCCTTAATGGCTCATTAGCGCCACTGACTTTTGCCCCATCTGCCGTTTCCCTCCACATGTGACTGAATCAAATCAATTCAAGATATGCAAAACAAACCAAAAAGACTGAAGAAGAAGGCACCTTCTATTCTTTTTCATTGTGTGTCCTGCAGGTTGCCCAGATGCTATCTTTATAGAGTTCCATTTTTGTTTGTTTCTTAATTGCATTGTGAGTCAGTTCAGCGAAGCACACGATCACCTGATTTTCAAAATGCTTTAACTTTAAACTTAAACAGATTAGAGTTGTTTCCTGAGGCCATACTTCTTTGGCCTCAGTTGTCCTGTTGTATATTTTAGACATTCTCCCGTTGTATGCTAAAATTGTTTTCTCTCCAGCGTACATCTGTCATCATGTTTTGTGGCCACCAAATCCCAACAATCCTGGCTTCAGAGTACATTCATGAGATGGAAAAATTTGTTCATTATGTAATTTTTAGGGTTTATCTCCAAAATGTGACTGAAATATAACAATTAAAAAAATATAGTAACAAAATCTCAAACAAAACTATCTTACCAAAAGCAGTTCTTGCTTCAAAGTCATTCGGAGTGCATTTTGGGATAGTTCAGAACACAGTGATCCTGCATCTCCTTAGAAAAATCTGCACTATCCGTGCAAAGATGCTCATGGCATCATCATTAATTAGCCCTTCTTGATTAGCATCTCAGCAATAGGGTTAAAGAGGCTCACAACAAATCATGTGAGTTTTGTGTGTCTCTTGGCTGTAATAACAAACATGCAACACCATCACACAGTAACAGCATCCTCTCAATCAACAAGAAAATCCCCAAATTAATATGCCCGAATTACAGTATGCATGGTGTTGGATCTGAGCTGCACGTGTGAATGTAGTCCTACAGTATGTAAGCCTCCATGCCTGGAAAAATGACTCATGGGCATTATGTTCATGTCTGTTTTTTACAAGCTACAAGTGCAGAATACTGATTCCCGGTGAAATGCACTCAGGTGATAAATAGATGCAGATCATGGTGGAGATGGGTGAAAAAAACAAAAAATGCTGCAGGAATCGCTGGAAGAAGTTGTTGAATTATTCAAACCATTTATGTCTCTCCCATAAAGTGATGGTGCTGGAATATTTTTGTTGGTGTGAGAAGCGCAGCGGCAAAGCTATTGAGCATTTTGAGCGACACTATCTGGGAAGCGCCAAGTATTACTGTCTTAACTTAATTAAAAACAACTCATTAGTCAGGTGAGTGAGGGCTAACTAAGGCGTCACTGATGAGATATGTTTCTTTGGTGAGTAAATCATTTTAATATTTTGCAGGACAAATGGGGTTTCACAGGCATTAAAATGGATTATCTGCACAATTTACAACTCGCGTAAGGATGAAATAGGATTATTTCGCATTTGTGATTTAATACTCCTTTAATCATGTTTTTACAAATAAAATTTACTTTCTTGTCCTTTTTTTTTTTTACCCAGAATTATCATCTAGGTCTTTAGTACTTGTAGTGTTTGGAGTCAGACTCCAGTTGGCGCAACTGCTGTCAGGTCCTGTTACTGCAGAGAGCTTCCTGTGAGATTAAGATGTATTGAATTTCAGTGGAACGACATACTCATTATCAGTCAAACCACATTAGCATATCTCAGTTCAAAACATAAATGGCTCAAATAGCGTGCCGTAATCAAATACTTCAGCACTCATCTTCATTTAAAATGTGGACGCGCTGGAATGGAGAGTCAACAGGAAGAGAGCGAGCGAAAAAGCGCTCAAGCAGTAGGCTAAAACCCATGACTCACTTCCAAACGTGTGGATTAATGTATCCTGCTCTATAATCAATCTCTTGGTGTAACTGTGACAAGATGTTTCTGTAAAACACGACAAGCAGAGTCGGGGCCATGTCAGGGCAAGCTTGCTTCATGAATGTGTCAGAGAGAAAAAAAGATGACAACGGGGAAAGGAAATCACAGCTATTGTTATTTTCAGCTGGGGCCAGATGTACGAACAATATGCCCCAAAATTGGAATTTAGAAAAAAAGGACTGATGAGCTGATGTGTTTTCACAGATGTTTTTGAAATCAAGTTTGAAATTTTTTTAAAAAAAATCTGGGGGGGTGTGGAGTGAAAGAAAGTGAGCTTAACAGACCTCTGTATCTCACTTCTCATTTCTGCTCGAGGTTAGAGATATAACGCACCTGAACTGTCAGCAGTGGAGCTGCATTGAGGGTAATGTAGGTGAGGTAAGAATGAGTGGAATCTGATTCTGCTGCATCGTTACTATTTTTAAAATTGAGTCCAGCGATGTGAAGAGCTTTTGAAAGGGTGAAGAGCTTCTGGATTGCAGAAGGTCCAGCTTCTTTTCTTTTGCACTTTCTGTGTAAGAGCCTACATGCATGTGTGCATGTGTGAGTCAGCAGCAGTCAGATGGCTTGTCAGTCTGCATTGGGCTCAACAGTGTGACAGTTTGGTGATAAGTCATGGCACATCCTTTCAGATGCATCACAGCAGCGGGTCTTAAGGATCCAAATCTGTATTTGATGAAGAAGAAAATGTGGATGAAAGACGTGTTTAAAAAAATTCCAAATTTAATTCAGTCATTCTTGCTTAATAAATATTCTTTGTACTTTTGTCCTTTTGAAATCTTTCTCTAAATCTGAAAGTCTGTTATGCTTTTGTGGATATGACAGAGCACAGGTAACCAGTGCCAAATCCACCCATCTGGCTCCTATGACGCAGATAGACAAGGACTGCTAAATCACATGGAACCGAGATTTAGACTAGAGTAGAGCAAGACCCCTATATTTATAATTATAAGTGACATAGATTTAATGCCTTTGCTTTTCTAGCCTGTGCCAAATTGACTGCGGCCCACACAAGAAAACGGATATAGTGCCATCGATCAAATTAAGATTAGATTTTGACGTACATGTTTGTATTAGTTAAGGGGGATGAAAACCAGAAAAGGACAGCAATGCACAGTAACTCCCCATCATGACTCTGACTGCAGATAGAGCAGCTAATTGGATTAATAAAGGACATGCTGATTAGTACTGTAGCTTGCTCCTATGTGGGCTACAACTGGCATCAACTGCCTACAACTCCATCCAATTAACTTAATTGGATGAAAGGAACAAGTCAGCAGCAATTTGCAACAAGTCAAATTTTTAGTCTTTCTAAATCTAAAAATCCAACACATTCTCATGACAGGTCGTCAGTTACAGACACCAATTTGTCACGCTTCTCTTCGTCTTAAGGCGCACAAGCATCTGCGTGTGACGTGCAAAGCCTTCCTGCCACAAAGCCTTTCTAGCATGTGGTTAACGTTAAACGGCACTTTGGTTAAGTGTAGGCACGAAAACTACTTGGTTAGGTTTGGTAAAAATCAGTGACGTGTGGTTTCACATGTAACACGTCTCCTGGCTCAAGGTCATGTGTGTGACCACTCAACCCCCACCTAGACACGCCTCTGCCACTACCCTTAAGCGCTTGGATGCTGTTTTTTTATTCCACTCTTAGGCTTATTTCCGGTGATGCTTATAGTGTACGAAAAAGTTGGGTGGTTTTCATTGTCTGTAAGACGTAAGATTGGGAAACTACCATCATATTTAACAGCGTGCCTTATCAAACCTGATCTAATGACCGGCTTTAAATGCAAGTCCCTTGAGTCAGTTGTGAGCTTGGAAGATCTGCTTTGAGTGTTTATGTCCCAACTGTATGGAACTCTTCACAAAGCACCCTAAAAATTAACACTTTGATACCACTTGGAGAATTGATATCACTCAGCCTCTGTTTGTACCTGTTTTGATTTGCTGCACCACTTCCTTTGCTGCTTGCCTGCTCTCAAGTTTAAATAAAAAGGCTTATGAGCAATAGCCACATGCACTGCTCCAAAATTTGTAAAATGTATGGGTTTCAGGATGGTGGCAGGAATCAAAAACACATTTCTTTTTCTGCCTACAGTAAATAAGAAGATTATTTAATATGTGAGTGCTGGAGTTTAGTATGTTTTGCAAAATCTGGCTTCACTGTGAATTATGTCATGCATCCAGAAGTCAGTCACTTCCACTCGCACTTAACCTTTCTGGCCCTGATGGCCCTAAGGAGCAGCTCTGTCTCCTAGAAATTATGTTTATATGCAACTAATTTGAAACAGCATATACATTTTGAGGGAAAGATGATACCGACCAAATTACGTTTTCTTGTCATGAGGAACTGTTATTAATTAATGTACCTGGTAAGTTGCAAAAAAATTTTATGCTGAACTAATCAGTCAAATGTTCTAAAATAGGCAATCTTGCATTACACTATCCATTTAGCGCTTACAACAATCTTCACTTTTTTAGGCACTGGCAGCACATGTTAAGGTTATAGGGAAAGATTGTGATTTTTGTTAAATGTTAATAAGAAAAATCTTATGTCTCACTGCTGACTTCTTTATTAAAACAGACCGTGATCATTCCCTAACCTTAACCAAAGTGCTTAAATTGCGTAAACCTAACGACAGACAGGAGTCTGGACGCGTACCCTCTGGTGTCACAGTTCTGCACTTTGTATTTGCTGTTGCACTCATTCAAAGATACGTTTACATTATGTAATCAGCGATTACACTTGTCACCGCAACATAGTTATGAAAAAAAAAGAAGAAGTAATGTACAAATG
Source organism: Hollardia meadi (assembly GCA_037974645.1). Lineage (NCBI taxonomy): Eukaryota > Metazoa > Chordata > Actinopteri > Tetraodontiformes > Triacanthodidae > Hollardia > Hollardia meadi. The sequence goes on from JBBPCS010005791.1 coordinate 5,261, forward strand.
TAATTTCTGGGTGACAGCGTTGTCAGGATGGCAGTATCACCAGAATTGTTCATCTGCTGCCTTGTGGCTGTACTGTTCACCGCTGACTGATGAAACTGTGTGTCCTTGTTTAGTTGTTTGATCCATCCATGACACAGAAAAGTAATATTTCCTCCACAGAAAAGCAAAACTGAGTAGAGTATAATTGCTCAGTTATCCAAACAATGTCTTAAAGCTTCATGTATTTTAGCAAATACAAAGAGTTGTCGTCGTCATGAAATACTGAGAAGAGCCCTCTTCTTGGTGTAAGTGTGTGTGTGTTAGTGAGTAGGAACATGTTGTGTAACATCGGATCATTGCCCTACATATTACACCTACTCTTAGATGCCCTTTTTATTACCCTGTTTTCAAAATTCACACACGGCTACACTAAAACACATGCAAATTAAACATGTAAGTAATATTAATATGGTTTTCACGTGTACCACTAGACATTCAATTTATACAATAAACACAAATGCTTTTTATTAATGCTTCCTGGCAAACTTTATTTAATGTGTACTAAAGTGAGGCATGTTGAATGTTGAGACTGAAGACTCTTTTGCCACGGGCATACAGCTAATGAGTCATGCAGGGTAGCATATTGGTGGATTGATTTTTAAATTAAAATAAAAAAAATAAAAAAAAAAAAACGTGTTTGATTGAGGGTGTAGCTGTACAGATGAGTTTCTCTTCTCACTCTGTGCTGCGAGGCTAATCGCTGCCACCCACGCTTGATAGTTTCAGTTTGAATTAGTGGAGGATTTTGAGACTAAGTGCTAACTTACAACATGTCAGCAAAAGAGGCCAAGAATCCCAATAGCTTTTGTGTATTTCTGCTCTCTTCGCTGCCCGCCCATGTTTTGGTTGGACAGTGTTGGCATACATCCAGTATGTGGACACTGATGGAGCTGCAGCTCTTTTAGGACACTTAAGCTTCTGGTGGGTATGATTTGTGTATCTAAAGTAGAATACATGAGGTCAATATACAATCTGCTGCCAGTTGAACCTTTGTTAAGATTGGAGAAACCAGCAAGAGCAAGCTAGATTTTGAAAGTATCTTACCCAAATCTCCCACCCCCCATCCTTCAGGCCTTGTTCGAAATAAACATATCGTAGCGTCCCTCAACAATGAAGCTACTAGATGTTGGCCGATTTCACTGCTCTTTACTAAACACAGGCTACTGTGGGCCGTAGCCAACTCCAAAACCAAAAAACTGCCTTACACAATGCAAACGCTGCGCTAACATTTAGCTCGGCTATCTCACTCGTGAGAAACTAACACACATGCTCTTCACCCCCAAAAACAGGAACCACACAACGGTCCTTCCCTCGAACTTTCTGCCAATCACAGGAGGCTATCCCACACTGTTATAGGGAGCTGAGGAGACTGACAGGCTCTCGGCCTCTAACGAGCTCACACACACATTCACTGACATTTGGGAAAGCTCAGTAACTGCCCCTAACAGTCATTTATCCTAACTGAACATAACACAGTGACAGTATGGCAGTTAACATCAACATGTCACTCAGTTCGTTACAATATGAATGCACACTGTCTGACTACATTGACTGCCCCGTAGCTCCAGCTGGTAGATATTCTATGTGTGAATGGTGAGCTTGCCAGGTTCAACAAACTCTCTTAGATTTTTAATAAACAATTCTGGTAAGTGCCACAATCATATAAACACATGTAAAATAGCCATCACAAACGAAGGCCCAGTACTGTTCAGTGCTGTGGGTATGTGCGATATGCTAACGTTACTTTAGCCGCTGAACTCATTCTTTAGCGCAGGGGGTTACTTCCATAGATTTATAAAGAAGAACTAGATACCAGATGCAAAGATGGCGCCTATTCAATACGCCAAAAAAGTTTTCTAGCATTCGGGTTTACTTCCTTGTTATGCGGCCCACTGAATGTGTGCAGTAGTGTTTCTCCTGCTGGCTATATACAGTATAGCTCTGTGGGCTGTGGACAACATGTAAGACTGATGATTTGGTTACATGACATGTGAGTAACATCACGTCGATATTAATGTGTTTGCTTTAGATTATTCTTTTATTGAAAAAAAACATATTTGTGTTAAAAGAAATATTGATTTGCAAACACATTTTGTGTATGAAAACGTCTCCATTCACTTCATAATTTAATTATCAGACCAAACTAACTGCAGAGGGCCATGCTTTTGCATTTGGAAGACTAACTTTTATCAGTGACCCACATTTCAACCCTGGAGTAGATGATCATACACATGCAGTTTTAAAAATCTGACTGGGAAAAAACTGATGCATCACGTAGAGCTTTTATTAGACTCAACTTTCTACACGTGACCTAGTTTTATTTTTCATAGTCTGTTATGGAGGCACTAGACCTAACCTACTTAATATTATGCTATAATTGGTAAAGTGTGCCTGAGTATGATTTAACAGACACACTGATGGAGACATATCTAGGCCACTGTGTCATTACAGTGAATACTTTGATAGCTTTACAGTATGGTCATCAGCTGTAAGCTAATGATAATAAAGTTAGCCTGTACAATCATCATCACTACAACTTTTCCTTTGTTCATCATTTTAAAAATTCAGTAGAGGGTAAATTTCAGTTTGTTGTTGCTTTTTCTGTTTGGGTGTTTTGCCCTACTTTTCTTCATCATGGACTCTGGAGATATTTTCAAATGCCTTAAAACAAAAGTAGCCACATTGCTGTTGATTGCCAAACCTGCTTGTTCATCCGAGGATTCTAAAAAAATGAACTGTGAAATTTTGGGGGATCAATCTACACCAGCAAAGTTGCACAAGCAGCACATCTGTTTTAACTATACAAACACTGTTGTCCTCTCACTGTTTCTCATTATTTAGACAAAAGAAAAAATGACTGGTGTTATTGGATCAACTTGTAATCGTACGCAGGTTCACGACCCTGGTTTTTAAATGTTTTAAATGCACGTCTAACACTACTGTAGGCACAATATATTGACTTCTAGCCTTTTGGTCATAAATTCAAATTATTGAATTTATCTCTCTTAATGACAGATGACTGCTTAAAGTCGAGGTTCCATATAAACTTACACTATTACCTTTAAAGATATCAGAACAGGCCAATGTCTTGCACACATAATTGCAGATAATATTTTACATTTATCTGTATGAAATTATAGTTGCTGAACTGGGTCAGTAGCATTTCTGTGTGTTATAAGTAGTAGTCCTGGCTTGATTTATCAAATGAACTCTTTTTGTATCAAAATCATCAATAATTAAATTTCACAAGCGATGAATAACTTAATAACAAAATCATGACAGTCTGGCCAGAGGTTGTCAAACGATGTTTTGTTCTGGACCAAAATGTTGGATGAAAGAATGGATGGTTAGACTAACTGACAACCTACACTGCTGCCACTAAAACAGTTTTCATAGATTCAGCTATCCTTCACAAAGAATATTGGCGATTTGTTGATCTATTTTGTTCATTTTTTTTTAAACAGTTCAAATACTGTAGTGATAACAATCAAATTTAAAAAGCCTTGACTATCCATGGCTTTCAAGTCACGCTTGCGCCGTGTTCGAGGAAAGGCCTGTCAGTCACTCGGTTCAGCACTTCGGTCCAGACTGAAATATCTCAAATAGCATTGGATCAATTTCCATAACAATTTGTAAAAACAATCATTGTCCTTTGAGGATAAATCCTTTTTACTTTGGTGGTCCTAAACATTTTAGATTAAACAAATGATAAAATATGTATGCATAATAATAAATAATAATACATTTTATTTGTATAGCGCTTTAAAAGGTGCATTCAAAAGACACAGATTATTGCTTTCCAGACTGTTACACTGTGTCTGTTTTTAGTCATGTGCTGTTTTTTGTTTTTTTTAAATCTTATGTAATTATGTACTTTTACCAGATTCTCTAGTAGGACAGGACAACCCAGATGAGTCAGATAGTTGAGCTTCAAAAAATAATTCTGTTGAAAATAAAGAACTTCAGATAGTCTAACAAGCGCTTTTCTTCTTCTTTATGTATGAGCGTCAGCTCTGCTCATACAGTTTAGTAGAAGTAAAAATACTGCAGATGACAACTTCCGCATCTTGTGGCTCGCAGGCTTGTATTTCATGCTCACTGCATGATTCAGAGGGTTTACTTTTCCTCTGTCTGTCTCACTGTCCTTCATTTAGCCCCTTAGCCCTCGCTGTGCCTGCGACCCAGACTCAGCATGGCTCCCGGATACACAGAGCTGCCTCTGCATGCTTGTCAGAGATGTTTAACTAAGCTCATTAAGGGTCAAAAATAATAATAATTAATAATAATAAATGAGCACAATGAGAGCTATGAATAGCTCCTTTAAATCAGCGTGAAGAAGGAACTCTCCCACCATCTCTCTTCACGCTTCCCTTTGCTCTTTATGTGACAGATCAATACAACAGCTGTGCATGAGTTCACACGTGTGTGTGTGTGTGTGTCAGTCTGAGAAAAACTCCTGTTTGAATGCAGGTCTGTGGTGTAGTGAGCTCACCAGCAGTAAACCACTGATCTACTGAGCTCTAATGGCTGTGTGGAGCAACAAGATGAGAGATTTAATCACTAACCAGGTACACCGTGTATTTCTCGTAATGGCTACAATGTGCCTTTCTGGAAAAGCTGATTCCACAAATTGGGATTCCGTTCAGCCCTATTGGGAAAGTCCATGTTGTTTAATTAAAATGCCACTGTTGTATAGCAACATCAATCACAGCATACTAGACTGTTATTGTGCTGAAGTGTTTGTCAGCCTGAAGTGAGGAGAAAGCTTTGACAATGGACGACTAATTAACCACAAAGACAGATGTGACAGTACAGACATTAAAGCTCCTGAAGCTAACAGTACAAATGGTGCGTGCGTGCATGCGTGCGTGTGTGTGTGTGTGTGTGTGTGTGTGTGTGTGTGTGTGTGTGTGTGTGTGTGTGTGTGTGTGTGTGTGT
>JBBPCS010005792.1:0-10236 GCA_037974645.1 Hollardia meadi
TCTTAGATCTTTAATTTCAACTCATGAAAAATTGGAGCAAAAACAAAAGTGTTGCGTTTATATTTTTGTTCAGTGTAGTATGGTGAGACAAGTATTTAAGCAAAATGTAGTGCTGATGGAAACAGGTTTCTTTGATTTTCTTGTTATTTCTGAAGCCTTTTTGTATCACAATATTATGAATATTAATTTCTTGTATCTCAACTTTCACAGCCAGAGGCTGACAAAGTCAACTTCCACTTTATTGCCTTTGTCAATGTAAATGGACAACTGTATGAATTTGGTAAGCATGTCAAGTCATTATCTAGATTCCTGAATGTGTTTTAACGTTGTGGATTCCTAACTCTTATTTGTCTTTAAGATGGGAGAATGAACGGACCAGTGAAGCACGGAGCTACCAGCAATGAGTCATTTATAACGGTAGGTAAAATGGTTATTCCTCAACATTTTGTCAGTTCTGGATGTTTTAAAATCAATTTGTGAGCCAATTTCCTTTTACTTTATGCACAAGTCTGCGTTGAGTCATGGCATTAAACTGGAATACGGTGTGGTCATCCCTGATTATCTTGATTGAATCAAAGAACTTGGTTAGTACACACCAAGAGTTCTTAAAGAAATTGGGGAATGTTAAATATTTGAATGCAAATTGAATATCAAATTTCCCCAAAAATCTTAATGTAAGGATAATTGAGATTTGCTGCTTTTTTTTTTTTCTTTTCGGATATCCCTGCGACCTACACGCACTATGCACACTCAAAATGAATGGGAGGACTGGTGTTTTCGATACAATGTCTGGTTTGATCTGAATGCAACCTAAGATAGGTCTGTTTGTTAAATATTAGATTAAAAAAAAGATAAATAAGCTGTTTAGGAAAACCATAACGAATATGTTTGGAAAAACGAAGTGTTAATGTAATTGTTGAATGTGCGTAATATTTTGGGAAACATTCAGTGGACTTTATTTTACTAAGTTGGAACAGAAAACAGCCTTAAAATTCGGAAAAACACAATTTAAAGCTCTATGAAGATAAATGAAATTTCATGACATCAACCCTCATATTACAGTATTAATATTTTAGTGATAATGACCAGACTTACTGGGGAGTAACATTTTAACAGTTAAATGTACTTATATATTTAAAAAAACTTCCATCTTTAGAACAGTCTTTCTTCTGTGGCAAGTAAATTTTTTGGGTTTTTTTTCCTTCCAGGATGCTGCCAAAGTGTGCCGCGGATTCATGGAAAGAGAGCAAGGAGAGGTCCGTTTCTCTTCCGTGGCTCTTTCTCACAGTTAGATATTCAGCAAGACACACAACCAAATTGTTAACCAAAATGTCCCGGAGCATTTACATGGCAAACACAATCAACAGGCACCCATAATGACCTGTGAACACATACATCTGCAGACACTATGCACTATAAAGCACATATTGTTTCCACATACTGTACTCTCATCTGAACAAAGCATTCTTTAGCACATGTACACACAAACTCACCATCATAGCCTTTTGTTCTGCTGACACTAACTGATACAAGCTTGTCCAAACCTTTTTATGTGATATATATTATTTAGCTGTGAATTGTAAAACACGAGGTCAGATCTTACCATTGCTTATGTGCACGTTGTATTTGTTCTTTTTGCAACATTTTTGTGTGTTATCATTGGCGCATCTGTATCAAACTCAAAACACTTATGCTTAAATACCTTTTGTGCCAATAAAGAGAGGAAAGAAATGTCAAAAGGAAAAGACAGAAAACTTGTGTTGGGAAACATTTAGCAAAGCATTGTTTCTCTGAATGCTTTCAGTTGCTGTGTGGTTGAGTTTATAAGGATCTGACATTCCTCAGCCCAAATGCATTTGTAGGAATAATTTAACCATTGTTCGGAAATGTTTGAGTGCTGTTCTGGGGTGTTACTCTGACATTTCTCTGAAAAACAGAGGTTTTCTTTGAGAAGTTTGAAGTTAAAGTGCAAAATGATGGTGGTGGTCAGTTTACCCATGTTTTCAAAAAAGTATTAGTACAGTTGGATTATATTTGCACTTTCACATAAATGGCTCTTAAGTTAACAATTGATAAATAGTTAAATACAATCCTAGTATTGGTTTAACCCAAAAAACTACAAACTTCCAAACATGAGGGGCCATCAAAGTAGTACTTGTACTTGTTGGGTTGTTGTTGTGTAATGCAGGGTGATAATACTGACTGCACCAATTGCACCAAATTTGTTCTTTCTGCACTTTACAAATACTATGTTGCTGTAGTTCTACAGGTGATGCAGCTTTTGGAAATCAATAAAGCAACCATTAAACTTCTATGTGTCTCCTTGTGTGTTTGTATTGCGTGTAAATAATAAAAAAATATATATATATACATATATATATGGGAGTCTTGCTTGTGCACTTGCCATCTAATCTGCAATAGTTCAACTAATTGTTGAATTTCACGTGATGTAAGTGATGTTTAATATTCCAAGATCGATGTCTGTGTGTTCATATTTTGTTCTAGTCATTTGGCTACTATACCTGTCTAAAGCTATAATTATTGATTAGTTGACAGACGATAGAAAATCAGCAACTATTCTTAAAATTCACAATCATTTCATCAAGTACAAATGGAAAACATTCTCTGTAGCTTCTTAAATGTAAGGATTTGCTTTTTATCTTATGTCATGTAACAGTCATTCAAATATGTTTAGGTTCTGTACTTGGTTGGACAAAACAGGCAAATTGAAGGCATTGTGGGCTCTAAGAAATTGTAAATGATTTATATATTTTCACAGACTAAACAATACATTGAGAAAATACTTGGAAATTTTATAGATAATGGAAATAATGGTCAGTTGCAGTCCTAAAACGTTCAAGCTCTTTCTTCAAAAACCCACTAATCTATATCCTTTTCAAGACTTTCCCCAGTCTACATTTTAGCTGACACCCATTTATACTTTTGTCGCATGAGGTGATGAAGTGTTCAGACCTCACAGCTTAGAGCTCATCATGACTGGGCATGGCTGCAGTTCAGCTGTAAAGGTCTGAAACAGGAGGAGGACTGAAGAGTTATCGATAGTCTGGTTACTTGACTCATTACTGTGGATGCTGACACAGGACCTTTCGCTGTGTTGCAAAAGAGCAGGCACAATGTGATATGACCGAAATTAACGAAAGAGTACTCAGTAAAACTGAATTGTTCTGAAACAGTTATGTCACTCAGTGGCAGACCCTTCCAGAGGCATGGATGAATAAGTCCTTATTCAAACATATTAAAGACAATAAGAATCCATTCAGATTATTTGATCAAGTAACATACTCAGAAAATAAAGGTTTGACCTGCAGTTTGAAAAGGTCACATTTGCATCCAATACTAAAGGGCAGGAACTATCAACACCCCACTGTGTACGCAACTGCTATCAACAGCATTGATTACTTACAACATTACTGATAATTGTCAGGCCATTGTTTGGCCAGTGTATGAAATCCAGTGTGTAGGAGTTTATGGGCTATTGATTTTGTGTTGTAACTCATACTCATAGGCTGTAAAGAAAAGCTGTCCTACAGGCAGAGCTGTAGCTATTATTGAGGACAGTGGGGTCATTTTGGGGGTTTTAGCACCCTGTGGGGGATAGGCCTATAAAATGAACAACTTGCACTTTGTAGATATTTTATAGGCTTATTTCAGTATTTTAGACTTCTGTGACTCCTTTAAGGTTGGCAAACATATAAATTAATACAGAATTTATTATTTCTCCACCAGAGTAATAATGCATGTATATTGTGTTGCCTTTAAGTACCCTTTGGGTGCAGACCACACAGTAGACTCATGGCAGCTTCATTATATGTTGCCCAGGTTTACTAATTGGATTAAACACAACTAGATTTAGGAATATTCATAATTTCAGCACAATATTACACAATTTTACACAGTAAAATGCAGTTTAGACGCAATGGTTGTGCCCATTTCCAAACTAAGCTACAATTAATCAAACTAACAAAGCAGTGAACCTGCCCTGGGGGCTTTTGGGGCTCTTGAGAGTCTGAGGGCCCCAGGATAATTGCTTGCTTTACCTGTTTGGTAATCCAGCCCTGTGGAGAAGGCTTTTACATTGCTTTTACGTGGCATTATAAGGCAATACAATCTAATTGAATAGTAGCTTATAAAAATATTTCAAATAAATAGGCTAAATGTTGGAAAATCGAATAATTCAGACTTTGTGTATTTGTGTAGGGGCTCGTGACCTCGGGGTTTCTAAAATCCTGCTGGAGAAGTCACTTGACCATGTATGCATAGTATAATGGTAAATTATAACAAGATTTTCAAGTATTTTCCATTTGTGTTTCATGCGATAAATATTGGTTGTCTCAAATTATCTTTCATTGAGTCAACAGAGCAATGGACCCCTTGAAGCTCTACTTTCTGATATTTTATCTCAGCCAGTATATTTTCTATTGCTCAGGTAAGCATGAAGCAAATCTCCTCAAACACCCACGTCCAGATACATGGGAACTGTGAAATAACGGGACACCTTTAGCAATGCCCCTTCTCTCTCTCTCTCTTTCCTGTCTGCTTCTATCTCTGTCGGCCTCCCCCCGCGTAGATTCCTGGCTGCGCGTTCACGTCCCCTCAATTGCGCGGCAGCGGCGTCAGCGTTCAAGAATCGTTATTTTTAGCGGCTGGTTCGTGTTGCAGCGTCGGAGTCGCGAGAGGCTTTATTCTCCATCTCCGTGCCACAGCTCGAGCAGGGCTCGCGGGGAGCACGAGAGGGCTACGCAACGCGCTCACTGCGCGAGGAGTTGTGGAGTGGTTGGCTGTAGAAAGCGAGGAGGAGGATAACGGGCTGACAGAGCGGGGAGGGGAGCACCACCACGCATCTTACCACATATCACGTATCACCGTATCATCACCGTCCGACAGACTCTCTGTTCCTGGTTAAACGGCCTGCCCGGAGATGGCTAGTCCCGCAGCAGTTCGAGATGTCCCGAATGCCCCGCCGCGGGACGACTCGGAACGGTTGGAGCCGAACCATCCCGAACCAGCCTGTCAAGAGGCTCAGAAATGGATAGAGGTGAGTGAAGTGACCGCTCAGAGAGGCTCGGGCCCTGCTACTATAGCACAGCGGTGACAGAAATGGGCCATACTGTCAAACTGAGATATAAATACATAGCCATACAGCACCGGTTCATCTTCACCTGTTGTGGGGACGATGCAGTGTCGGGTTACGATGTGGGACAACTGCACTGCTGCATGTGTGGAAAACTGCATGTGTGTCAAAAGTTTTCGCACATATGTGGCTCTCATTGAAATTCAACACCTAGAGCAGCACTGTGGGGACCACGCAATAAATTAAACGACAAACAAAGTAAATTTATTTATTTTCTGTTTGTTTAGTAACGACGAAGAGCCCATTTTGTACTTGCTAGGAGGAGTAACGCCCCCTTTTTCAGGCACGAGAGAATTCTGGTTGCCATAGTTATGAAACCGGGCCAGCCGTCATGCACGAGATGCTATAGCCTACTGGACCAGCAGTTGATCGCATCGGATGAGATTATCATTTGAGGTTTGCTGCATCGCTCCCATCATCATCTGGTCGGCTAAAACGCCTCTCTCTATAAGCCTGAGTGGTGAATCATGATTCGCCCGTGGAGCTGCGTTATGACCTATTTTTCTGATTTGATCACGGTTTGGCTAGCCTAGCTTTCTGCCAACTAGAAACTCAAATTTTATGTAAAAGAATGACAATCATGTGCACAATGCAGTTTACTACAGGTCGTGGTAGATGGAGAAGAAGATGTAGGCCTAGATGTGTTTGACAAATCTGAAAAGCTACAAACACCCTTGATACACAATTATAATTGCCCTGGATAACAATCCAACAAAGATAAAATTCCAAGTTTTATTGTGATCCTCTTCAGAACAAAGAGCCTCAAAACAGATTTAAGATTGATTATTTAACAAACATCTTTTTTACCAAGAAGAAGTTGGATTGTCAGTAATGTTTAATAGCCAAAACTCACTAAAGAGTGTATTTTCATCACCAGATAATGATTAACAGGACAAGAAAACAAAGTACTCTGTCTGTCTGGATCTATCAAAGTTAAATTGTTTGCCTGGGGCTGCAGCTTCCCTCCGTGATTACTTTCAGACTTTCAGAGGCCACAGAAGTAGATCATTTGTCTTCTATCCACCCAGTTCCAATCTGTCAGTGTCCCACATACAGTTCAAGAACAATCCAAATCATCAGCATTTATGAAATATCTATTTCTGTGGAGAATTATGACCTATTTTGGTGCTTTGAGGATATTAATATGCACACATAATTTTCCACCAAACTAGCACATTTATTCCTTCAATAAATGATGTCTAGGTTGGATGTGCCTTACTCTCACAAGTGATGCTTGTACCTTCCAGGATTACAAAAGCTTGCACATATATTCCAGTTTGAAGAATTAAGTTATCAGCTAGTCTTTTAATAATTCTCACATCTCAAAAATAAATAGTGTTCCTTCCTATAACTTCAAAGCATGTGCTTTGTTGTATAAAGCTTTCTTTTTCACTCATGTATGGTTAGAAGTGGGTATTGATTGAAAATGTTATACAGTAGGTATACCATGATACTTTTTCAATATCACTAAGCACAATTAAACATTATGCTTCATTACACATTGCATGTTTTTGCTTGCTTCCATCATGGTGGTCATTGTGTCTGGGGTTGTTTCAGGTTTACTTTAATGCAGTCCTTTAGTCATGTGATTTCCGACATCACTACAACTAGATAACATTACAACCATCTCCTTTCAGAATTGTTTTTACAGAATGCAGTTGCTAAAAAATATAGACAAGAAAAAATATAGCATAAATACAAGATATAAAGCATCACAACCAGCTTTTCAAAAATATAATATAAAATAATAATTAAATATTTCATCTTAACTCATCAATGGACAAATAGCTTGACTCTTTTTTTCCCATAAAAAATAAAATTCTTTCGCCTCATTTATTCAGAAACACAATGATTACTCAAATATCAACTTTTGCACTTATGGATGTCAAACTAATTCTCAACACACTAAACTTTACAAAAAATGGCTTAAAATACTCTAAATTATTGACAGTTTTTGTAACATGATGAAATAGGCACATGGTTGGTAGCGTTGTAACATCAGTAGTGAGCACAGTCTCGGTTAATGCTGGCCACTAATCTCCCCTGCAGTGTCTTTGCTTGGTGTTCCTCTTGCTTTGTTGTCTTCCTGCCTCCTAATTCTCCAGTTATTTTCAGACTGGTCAGACTGACTCTATTTCTAGTGATGTATTTACATGCTCTGACAGGTGGGGATGATTCAGGGTTAACCATGCCACCTTGCACTCCATGCAGCATTTTCAGTCTGTGTGTGCATGTGTGTTTGCCATGTTGGTAAGAGTATGCCAACCATATGCACACACATACACATACACACACACACACATACACACACACACACACACACACACACAGTCGATCAGCTATGCATGATACTGCTCACCCATGCCTCAGACACGCCCCGGTTGGGTGACACTGGTCACTATGGGAACATAATATGGGCAGGCTCTCAGGTGTCATTGTTTCCAGGGGGGGCAGTAGAGCAATAGGCGATATATCACCACATGACCCAGGCAGGAAATTAGACTGGCACAAACAAGACCTTTCTATCTGTTTATAGACGAGACAAGGTGGGATTAGACTGTCTCAAAGCTGATGCACACTGCCAAAGGTGCTTTGAAACTGTTGGATGTGACATTGAGCGTGTTAAAGTTGTACAGGCTTAGTGAAACACAAAGTTAACTTTAGTGACAGCAGTTAACCTCTGCTGTCACCAGCATACAGGACATAGCGAGAGTTAGGGTCTGTCACACAGAATAAACTAAAGAATGTGTGTGACTGAACAACTGTGTGTGTGTGTGTGTGTGTGTGTGTGTGTGTGTGTGTGTGTGTGTGTGTGCGCGCGCGCACGTGCGCCAGATGTCACAGCTGTCCTGGGCAGATTAACTCCAATGGTCCCAGACAGCCAGCTGTGTCTGCACGAGAGAGAGAGAGTGTGTGTGAAAGTGGGGGTTCATGGATTACCCTGCATCAAACGCTGTATGAAAGAATGTGAAATAATGAGACTTACCGTTGGCATTGATTTTCTTAAGTTTTTGTAAAGTTCAAAGTTCCATTGATCAGATATTGCCAGCAGCTGAAGAGTGATGTTGTCTATTGTCAAATCACAATTACTTTGATCCAGATTAAACTCATCCTCAGTCTGGATTATGCCTATCTGCCTTTGTGTCTTCTTTCTCATTTTTTTCTATTTGTTGGCTTCTCCTTTTTCTGTATATCACATGGAGATCAGTGTGCAAAGTGCCTAAAGCACATGATAACATTATAATAACAAGGCTAATTCTTCTGCAACACCACAAATTAAAACAGCAGCCTCTCTCCATGGTCTGTGCACAATGGGGCTCCAACCCTCTAAATCGCCATGAACTGGCTTTACTGAAAGCAGACATGGTTCAACTTAGTCATACTTTGTGCCTCCTATACATCAAATATTTGAGTCACAGAGGTATGGATATGTTTTTCCAAAAAACAAATACCTGGCAATCTTTGAAAAACCTAGAGGGCTTATTTAACCACACTTACAGCTGTTTGAATGTATTTCCTCAAGGCTCCTCTAATCATTTGGACAGTCTGCTTCAGAGTTAAAATAATTTTTTTTGCAACTCTATTTTGAAATCCAAACAAAGATGGTAGCCGAAAAATAATATATGCCCTTGCCCAATTTGTCTGATGTGAACCAAAAAGTTTAGTATCAGCCCTGCATGTCTGTAATGATGTGATGTGATAAAATGCTTTCTGTTATTTTGTAACAGCATCTGCAGTTTTTTGTGTATTATAAAACCAGAAAGCAGATGTAATTTCTAACAGCAGTCTCAGAAAATAAAGTTGTAACTTGGTAATGGGGCTGCAACTAATTATTATTTTCATTATTCATTAATCTGCCATTTACTTTCATGTTTGTTTAATCGTTTAGTCTATAAAATGTCAAAAAATTGCAAAAATGCTTCTCACAATTTCCCAAAGCCTAAAGTGAGTTCTGCAGATTGCTTCTTTTGTCCAACCAACAGTCCAAAACCCAAAGAAAAGCAGCAAATAATTACCTTTAAAAAGCTGAAACCAGCAAATGTTTAACATTTGGCTTGAAAAATGACAAACAATTAATCAATTATAAAAATAGTCGGCAATTAATTTTCTTTTGATCGACTATTCGATTAATTTACTAATCATTGCAGCTCTACTCAGAAAAATTGAAGAATCTCTTTCTTGCAGCTAACTAAATATTTTTCCTCCAAATGGTCAGAAGAGTCTTTGGGGTTCTGTAAATGTCTTTTAAAACAACCTTCTTTTACATTGGATATTTATTTCTCTGAAAAACAGATGCTTTACTCTGAGACTTGAATGGTAATGGTAATACATGAAAGGCATAAAAAGGTTTGACTCAGGAGAAACATAAACAAAAAACTGTCAGTTGCAGCAGCATAGCCCCATATTATTATAACTTTCAGTCTGTGCTTGCAGAGTCCTGGCTTTTATTACTTTACTGCATCACAGCACATTATACGCTTACTCGAAATTGCACCAGCAACTTGATTTTCTACGTATTTTCTATTCTATTTTCAGTTATTCCAGCTTCTCATTCTTTCCATCTTTTTTACAGTTGTTAAAATAAAAATAAAGGGCACTTTGGCCTACTTCTGCTTCTCCTCTGACCCCCACAGTCTCACCTTAGGGTTTAAATGGTAGCTGCTGCTGCTGCCATTCATTCAGACTGAGCAGAGCCATCCGCCATGAGGGAGCGAGGGAGGGTCGAATTACTGTTGCTGGCGCTGAAATACCCCCAAGGACTTTGGCTTGGTTTTTGTAGGAGACATGAATGCTCACTTAGCACACATATACACTGTTTGTCTCGTTTTAACACACACTCAAGACAATCTTTCTCCTCTATTTAAATTTTCATGATTTTTCTATCCACATCATGTATGCTCACACCAGTCACTGTGCCTAATTGGTGTATTTCAGTTTTGGCATTTTACACATAACCAGTTGTTAACCACCTCCATCCCCCACCTACTGTCTGTGTCCTGCATCTTAACACACACACACACACACACACACACACACACACACACACACACACACACACACACACACACACACACAAAAAACAC
>JBBPCS010005793.1:0-10236 GCA_037974645.1 Hollardia meadi
GCAGGTAGAGCGGGGCAGACGTGAGGTGAGTGGAAATCTACTGGAGAACAGATCTGACAGAGGGTGAATCATGACAACATGTGTATTCCTGAATGTTTAAAAAGCCACTTCCGTTTAATGTTCGAATTATGATTATGTGTTGGTAATGAGTGTACTCAGCTGCCATTCTAAAAAATCCCTCGCCTTGTTGTCTCACCCATGCTAAACTGACCACCTGTTTTGGCCATAGGGTGGCTAGGTTTTTTTTTAGATATCTTTCTTTACATTTCTTTTGTTTCCAACCTAAAGTGTGCACACAATTTACCTTTTTTTCATTATTGTTCCAAGAATCCTTGTGATTTTTTTTGGCATATTGTTTTCTTTTTGAAGTTTGCATTAGGCCAACAAGTACCCCCAACAAATACTCCAGCCCAAAGTACTCATTGTAGCCATATTAATTTGCTCCCCAACCGAAATCCTGCTCTTGGCCCCTTGAAGTGAAGCACAGACACTTTGGGAGCCATCTGAAATTCCTCATCTCTGCCGATGCTTCAGCAAGTATGCAAAATCTGCTGCCTTATTTAAGATATTGAATAAAATCATTTCCTTTTTGAGAAGTAAAGTGCCATTGCCCTTGCATTGTTTTGTTCTGATAGTAACATCAACCCCATCATCAATCAGTTGGTTTATCACCATTCAAGATATTTTATTCATCTGTTTATTTTCTTCAAAATATACATTGTTAATCATCATTTGTTAAGCTATTAGCAGCAGTCAGAAGTGGACGTTTTTTTGAAGCAGTAGAAGTAGAAGGCAGTCAATGTAAAACAAAATGTAATACCTTCTCATGAGACTGATCAATTTAATGATTAACAATTTCACACATGCAAAGATGTATTCCCAACATAGTTACCAAGCTACATTACCATGATGTAATCAAACTGAGACTGTCAACCAACAGCCACACTGTATATGTCATTTGGGAAATGGTCATATGTTGTTTTGGGATTCATTGGCAAACAACCTTTTCTGTGGTTTAGGTAGATATAGTACATGTTCCATTAATGGCATGTACACTTACAGTATGAGGGTTAGGGTTGAAGGGTTATAAAAGTTAGGGTTATGAAACACTACACCTGTGTCCTGTTGTATAGGGGCTGAGTTTTGCATATGGTTAAGGACCTGAAGAATATCACAGCAGCAGGTTTTGTCACAATAACATTGCACCAAGCCTACAAATATGCCCTTCCATGTGCCTATGAGAAAAGCATAAACCAGGGAGAACACACCTCACACACACACAGCCCTTCCATGTAGGCACATGGAAGGGCTAAGGCAGGGAGCTAAGCAGCAAATAGTAACTAACGCAATGTTCAATTTCTGCTCTGCACCCCGTGTGTTTTCTGTCATTTGCTTTTTGCAGATTCATTTGTAAGCAGAGGCTAAAACATTTTTGAAATTGCTCTGGCTTAAAAATGTTTTTAAGGTTATGTGATGTGTCGCAAAGTTGGTCATCGAGAACTTGTCAAACTTAACAGACCAAAACCCGAACAAATATTATGTTCTGTTCATTTTTATGGGCTGTTAGCACACTTGCCCACCTGTTACTTATTTTTAGAGTTTCTGATGAAAGACACACTTTGGTGCAGACACAAAGGGATTATTAGAAGACCAAAGAAAAAAAGATAAAGAGAGAGAAGCCTCATCAAAGACATACAGGTTTATAATAAGTGTTGTAAATATTGCAACACACTTGACATGTGATTTTGTTCTGTTTAGTTTCCCTTGTATGTGCTATTGATTTTTTTTTTTCGTTTGAGCATCTGTGTTGTTTTTTTCTTATTTTTCTTTTGCCTTGAGGTCAGTCCCATTGCGACCTGTTACCACCTCCTCTTGCAGATATATATATTGTTTTGAAGTTGAAGGCAAAAGCATGATTTTTTTTCCAGTGAAAATGTGTACAGCAATACTAACAACAGGATCCAAGCATCAGCATTGTTTTGTGAATTTTCACGCTTTATGTCAGCTGTAATTTTGAAAGAATAATTTGCCTATTGATCTGCTACTCAGCCATCATGATCTATCAATGAAATGCTAACAAAAAAAATCTATTTTTAAAAAAATGTTTTCTTATGTGTATCAGGTACATTGCACTGATCAGAACACATATTTTGACCGTTATAGAAAACTGTTTTATCTTGGGAGCACTTTCACGTCAGTAACTTGTTAAGGCACAACTGTAGTTTTCTTAACTACTCTCACAGAATACTGAGAGACTGCTGCAATACTGACAGGCACAGCTAGCTGAAATGCAACCTGCTCTGCCTGCTCCATTCTTTCACTGCATCCCCTCTGGCTAACAACACGCCAACACGCAAAAGAATATCAAAGGGCCATTTTCACTTTTAGCCCTCTGACAGTGTCAAAGACCTTATGGTATAATATTTTATATATTGCATATTATGATTTTTAAACTACAAGTAAAGATTACATACAAGTAAATGGACAAACCACCTGTGGTGGGTACAAGTTATGAACTACACCTAAAAATGCATACTTTGTACAAAATGAAAATTTGGAGGTGTAATTTTTTCCCCCAGACAAATAGAACATATTTTTCTTAGTTCTATTCTCTATTTTAATGTGACCACAGTTATTTGGCATGAATATATGTTCTTCAACATTTTAGAGGATATTGTTGTACAATCCTGTGCTGCTTTTTCAGAAAGCAGCTATTCACTCCCGATATGAATCTCATTTTGGCAGAGAGGCAGTACAGCTTTGCATGATTGGCTGTATTGCCGTCCTCTCACACTCCCACAGACATGCATTTGATTTGTCACTTGCATCCAAAGTCTTATCTAAACACTGCAAAGAATCTCTGAGAAAATGTCCCTGTTGGCACACTTCAGCAGCACAGACAGCAGTTATTCTGCAAAAGGATCTTCTAAGTACCTTTTTTATATGAAGGGAGATTAGACTGCACTGCAAAATAAAGAGAATAAAAATGTGTAGATGAATTGGCACATAAAAACATGCAGGCCATGGTACATTATTACCATATGATAAGAGGACTGGAAGTTTTCCTTCAATCCTTTCTCGTTAGAGGAGAATGAAAGAAAACAGGCCAAACTTAAGTAATTGGCTTCAGAAGTTGCAGCCTTCTCATCCTCCATTTCTGGCTGAAAAGGAGAAACCTGCCATGCTTGTCAAATCGTCTTGACTGTTACTGTGATGGCCAAAAGAGAACAAAAATGGCCTCCATCTCAGAAGAGAGGGGGGAAATACAGGTGTAGTCATGTGTGAAAGAACGTCTCGTTATGAAAGTGAAATATGTCAGCCTGGCAGCTACACATTGGCATTTTTAAAATTCAATTTTTCAATTCACTGCATTGTTAAACAATTGTGAACTTTTTAAAATGACTAATTATGGCAACAAAGAATAGTTGGACATCAGAATGTGTGTCTGTGCACTCATTTTCTAACTCCATCTCCTCTTGTCACACCACAGAAATGAGGCACGCATGTAACAAGGTCTGATTCGTGGTCTGACAACTGTAGAATTAGTATAAACACTGGTTCAACACATGACCACAAATGAGAATGATCTCTGTAGGAAGATTGCCTGTAGTATTCTATATTATTATTGTTATGATTTTTTACTCATGAAAGGATTTAAAATAAAATAATAAGAAGCATTAGTAATGTATATTCCCTAAAGTGGAAAACAACAGTATTTAGTTTTGAGGAGATAAATTTAAAGTATTCCCTGTGATGGGGAGTAAAAACAGCACAGCACCACCCTCAGAGCAGAAACATGGTCCACGCAAGCATGCGACCACAAATGACAACGCCTGGCCCAGCGGGCACAAACGCGAGTCCCCGGTGAACATCAACATGCGCTCTTACGCACCAGTGGAGGTAACAAACATCAGTTCTCAGAGGGACGACATAGGGCTAATCAAAGTATTTCCATGACCACAGCAGTAAACAGACATGGTGCCTGTGAAAGAATGTATACTGGGGTACCTACACATCACAGAGGGGAAAAAAAGGAAATAGACAAGAAGAGAAGAGGTGAGAAAGTTTTATAAATATGCCGAAGCACACGGAGTTGTTCGGCTATGGCTTTTTTAAACTGGTCAGCGGAGGTTGTTTTAAGGAAGTTAACTCAAACGGAAGGCATGAGCTGCTCCGTCAATGTGAGCTTGCGCTTGCATTGTTTTACGATTTCAGGTGGCACACAGCAGAACGCACGCATGAAATCGATCTTGCGTGCTTGAAGCGTCTGCGGCGCATACTTGAGAGAGACTGATAACTCTTGGCTAAATAATCTAATTTGTGGTCTAATCTAATCTAATTATATAATCAAATAAATACAATATAGCACTATATTGCCTTTAAAACAATGACCTAGTTGTGTCTCCTCTCTATTATCTCTTCACCATTTTTCTCTCACTTTCTGTACACAGAGCATGTGTTTGCAGTTAAAGACATTTTGCTCATTTCACAAACTTTCAGGCTTGATAAAGAAGACAAGTGAATCCAAACAGCGAGCTGCAATCCCAGTAAATGACAGTAGGTATTGTGCTGAAATCTCTTTAACTAAACTCACATTTCATCACTGTTTTAAGATTTCCATAAATACTTTGTAATGAGTTATCATCATTGGACTGCACCGTTGCCAAGCACACATTTTCAAAATTCTGGTGTGCATTACCAGAGATACATGTGATCAACTGAGTCCTGATTCTTCAAAACTGAATAGCTGCTGCCATTCAGTATTTGGCAAGCAGTGTCCCCAACTGTTCAACTTTCAGAGCTGTAGCTCATATTGGTGTTTTTTTTGTAAATTTGGCCTCATCATAACTTTTTAAAAAGGCTTTATCACACCAAGTTATCCTTGGTGAAATGTGCATAAGCAGGAACTTAAGCTAGACGCATAAGGTAGGAACAAATCAAACCATTTCAATGTTAAATAAATCATTTAGTGGGGAATTGGAAGTTCAATTCTGCTTGGCAGCCTGCGAGACTTCATCACTTTCTTAATATACTAGCTGCTCAGTAGGAGATAAACAGCCAGGCTAGAGGACATGAGCAGCTGCTGCAGACTGACATTATATCCTGACTCTCCTAACCACAATCACCCCCTACCATGCTCCCTACACCTCCACAGCATGGAGTACAAACTCCCAGAGATTGATTTCATCTTCCAAATAAAAACAACTAGAAGTAAAGGTCTTGGTTGACGAAACGTATTGGTTTTGAGGCTTGATGAGAGGTGTGCATGCACTAAGAATACAACGTATCTAAATTATCTTTTATAAAAAGGAGGGAAAAAAAGTATGTGCGCTTTTTACTCGGAGATTGCGTAATACTGCCACAACAAAGACCATTGTCTTCAGTGCCTTTGTTTTATTTCTTTATTTATTTTTCAAACTGAACAAAACAACAGTAGCACAACACCGCCCCAGTGTCTGATATCAAACCTGTGTTCCACGAGCAAAAGTGTAACACAGCAGCGTGGTTTCTACTGAGATGTTTTACATACACATCGAGCAGAGCTTTCTAAATAAAGAAAAAACATGGCAATAACAATAATTTACTGTCCCTGTTATATGGTGGTTGATTTCATCCTCTGCTCTGGTAAAGAGCTCCAGATTTATTTTGTATTGTGTCCCCAGTTTGCAGATACTTTTGGTTGCTGTTCTTCTTTGAGTTAGTTGCTAACTGCTGCTAGCTGCTTTTAAATCTCCCGGTCGTGGGTCGGACGCAGCACATCACCATAATGTCACACTCCTGTCCCATCCTGCCGCCTCACTGGTTCACTGTTTTTATATGTTGATAGGGCACTGTTATTACCTCCGCTATTGGCTCAGAAGTGGAACATGGGGACTTGAGTCACATGACTTGACTCAAGTCCGACTGAAGTCACAGTTTTGAGAACTTGAGATTTGCTTATTAACATTTATAGAAGACTCAACGCAGACAGCATCTATCATGGAGGGGGTTAGTTCCAAAATAATACAATTTGGATTGAAGGATCATCTTGTCTATGATGATAGTAAGAAGAAAACAGCAGTTTACAAGGCTGTCACTACAAAACCCACAGAGAAAGGTAGGTGAATGTGTCTCTTGGCTGGCTAGACACTAACGTTGAGTTTAAGCCAGACTGATTTGGAGTAATATAACCAGTTGCCCACTCAAAATTGTTACAGGTGTAACGTTAGTCTATTCATGGGTCAGGACATGCCACTGTACTAATTTCCCTGCTGTATTAAATGCCTCTTTAATATACCAGTAATTTGAATAGTGTTCTCACTGTTAAAACCATTGCTGCCAGTGTTGTTATTGTAGATATTATAATTTCTTATAATGAATATTTTTAAATATTTCAGATCAACACTCTGTTGTTTCGGATTGGAGTGTGAGGAGAGTTGCGGCATGTTGCATTGTAGGTAGGAGTGGTCAATAAAGTTCTCCAAGTTGGAAAATGGTGGAATCCAGTTTTCTCACTAAACTGATTAAGTTTAGCAGAAGTAGTAGAAGAAGAAGTAACTAGCAGTAGTAAGTCGCCATGATGAATCTCGTTCCCGTGTGCAACTCTCGCGACCTCACTCTACATTGTTGTTCATTTTGGAGGCTTGTTATTGATTGCCACAAAATCAGTAAGATTTCTAATTAATTTAATTTGTAATTTTTTTGTTGCCGCTGTCTATTAACTAATTTAAAAACTGGGAGAGATCATCAGAATTTTGTATGACTTGACTTGACTTGCTTGGTTCTCACCACAGTAACTTGGGACTTGCTTGAGAATTAAAAGTTAAGACCTGAGACTTACTTGTGACTTGCACATGTGTGGCTTACTGTATTCCCACCTCTGCCCCATTCGTTGTATCTTTAATACAGAACTGCAACACACAATAGAGGCCCAACAGTCCCGCCATGAACATGCTGTGTAGGGTTTCTGAAACATGAACCCAATATCAAATCTCATGTAACCCGTTAGTTTGAGTCATGTGTATGCATTCAGGAGATTTGTGAAACAATTTTGCAACATGACAGCTTATTTGCAATTGTGCAACAATGGCTTTGCACAATATAGTAGCAGCACCCCTTTGAGTACATATAATAGCAATGTGTGCACATTAATATTTGATATATGTGTCTCTCTCTCTCTCTGTGTGTGTGTGTGTTTGTTTTAAGAAAAAAAAAACTGTTTTTGTAACAAACCAGTATGAAAGTATATGTTTAGCATAACCTTTTTATAAAAGGATACTGTCTTTATATTCTCATGGGCCTGCAAAGCTGATTCTAGTGCAGTACTTATGAGAAACCATGGCTGTATGCCAATACCATGCCTACCATACAGTATACATATTTACAATTACAGAATTTCACACCATATCATATTTAAAGGAAAATATATTTTTCGTTCACTCGGTTTTTATGCAGACTACACAGCAGAGAAAAACTATGGAGAAGATAAGATGTGATGCCTCAGCTTCCTCATTGAACAGCTCTACATCCCATATGTCTAGGGCAACAAAAGAGAGGCAAACAGAACCTTCAGCAGTGATATAGGAAACAGACAAGGTGCTGAGATCTTAAACATCTAAAGAAATAGACTCAAATCCAACAGAGCCTTAGAGGTGCAGGGAGGAAGTAAACAAGCAAGAATGCCTATTGGCTGGGAATTGAGGTGAGAGGTGTGTTAAAGCCTATGCAGGGAGAAAGTGATATTCAATTATGGATTTCTAATTTAAGGCCTGAATGCAGGGGGAAGAAAAGGAAGTGAGTTCGGGATCAGAAAGAAAAGGGAGACAGTGAGACCTTTATTTGATGAGTACTAGACACAAGAGGTGAGAGGAAGAATGAGAGACCTTTAATTAGACACGATCCACAGTGAGAGGTTGTGAAGTCCAATTAGGCATGTTTAAAAGAAGAAACGGTTTGAGATCACTCAACTGAACGAGAGACTTCATTATAGCAGAAAGAAAACGAGAGATGGACGGTGTATTTTTTAAATCACTTTGGGCGACATTTTAGATAAGACGTGATTAGTTCTTTTGTCTGTTTCATTAGCGGATGAATTTCCTGTCAGTTTAATTTTCATGATACTGAGAGCCCTAATTCTGTACCTTAGCAGATCAAGCTCAGTGACCTTGTAAAGTGACAGTCTTGTTGAGCAAAAGCAGGTATTTTCCTGATGCCTGCACCCATTTGGTAATTTAATGGCTCTCCATGACATCAGCGGTAACAAAATGTGAAGGAGAGCGCACAAAACGGAAATGTCAATGCAAATTGGGCATTTTGGCATTGAATATTATGTTGTCTGTTTCTTTCAAATTTCCTCGTACAATGGCTCCCATTTTGTGCTGTTTCTTGACCTTTAGCTGGGGAAGGCACAACAAAGATGTCTGAAAAACCTAAACCCCTTACCTATTTCTATACAAATATCCCAAACAGTACCCACTGTTGTCCATGATTAAATCCACATTATGGAAAATGTTTGTATTTGTTTTTATTTTTCTTAGTGCATGTCACATCAAATTTACACATCAAACATAATAACACATAAAATGCAAAGTCATGAACAAATAAACAAGATAAACGACAAAAAATGGAAGGTTGCTGCAATTCATAAATCCAAGACAGACACTATATATTTTGAATATATGTTCATCTACTAGGCTAAGTAGAAAATCTCGCCGGCACCTGTGCTGTTTATTTACTTATAATAACTGATTTTATACTTTGGGAACAAGCTGTGTGAACATTTACATATTGTTACTTAGTATTCAACTGGTTATGAAACAGTCACAATTTAATACTGATGCCTCTATGTGTCTTTCACTGTGTCCAAATCAAAACGATGTGTGGCAGGTAGACCAGAAGAGCCCATTTTTACATTTTCATCAGGCAAATTTTTACAGTCAGGAGGAGACGAGGAACTGAAGGAAAGTCTTATAATCAGACTGCACCCACAAGACATTAAAACTTGTTTTCTAAGTTTTAATTAATATCATTGTGAATTAAAACACGTCATGTATTCCGGCACTACTGATGGAAGTAAACAGTGAGCCATCTCACTTTGTGTGGCTGCAGTCCTTCTAGTATAGCCTAAGTTGTAACACGTCATAATAGCATATTTATTGTAGTGCCCTGACTGAGGCTTCAGTGATTGTACTAATGTTATGTGATCATATTTTAAATATAAACTTACTCTTATAAACTTACTAAATTACTCATATAATAAAAAAAACTCTCTAGAAGTGTTACACTGTTACTAAAAAGGCATTAATGCTTTTAGAAATGGATTTGTAAATTAAATGATATCAAAACCATATTTTTTCACTTATGGCCTTGATGCCCTGATGTGGCCTTTGTGTCCCCCAGAACATTGCCCACAGTCACAGTCTGCTCTCCCCTCACCTGCTGCTCTGGTATTTTTCCACTCACCTCACCTCTTCTCCACTCTGCCAGTCAGCCACTCCCACCTCATCAGCTCACCTCACTCACCTGGACTCTCAGTTGCAACTCATCTGCAATCACCTGCTATATAGACTCCTGCTTCACACACACTCACTGCCAGATTGTTCTTTGCCATCCATGCAAGACTCTCCAGCAATTTACCCCGGACTAATCTCCCGTTGCCAACCCTGCCTGCCTCTGGTTTTCCCGTTTTGTCTCTGCCATGGTAAACACCTCAACCTTCTGTCCTTGACCACAATTCCTGCCTCAGCACTTCCTGGTTTCTGTCTGCCTGTCCTCGTGGCTGTTTGGCGTGGTCCTGTTTTGTCTACGCAGTGTGACTTCCCCAGTCATAATCTCTGTGGGTTACTCTACCTCAGAGACTCCCACTCTGACATCACCTCTGTCTCCGTGGGTGCTTCCGGTTTCCTGATTATCCGCCGAGCTTCAGAGCTTGCTGCTGTGATCATCAATAAAGGTCATTACCAACTCTATCTGTGGTATTTTGTGCTGCAACTGGTTGCTACCTCCACCCGTTAGAGCCCCCCCTGCAGCCCTAAATTCCAGGCTTGATTGGGAATGTTGATAGCTTAAGCTTTCCCAACAAAATAACTAGCCAGCCTCTTCTCATCTCCAGCTCATCAGAAAACCTGTCAGTATCTGGTGTGACCACCATTTGCCTCACGCAGTACAACACATCTCCTTTGCATAGAGTTGATCAGGTTGTTGATTGTGGCCTGTGGAATGTTGGTCCACTCCTCTTCAATAGCTGTGCGAAGTTGC
>JBBPCS010005794.1:0-10236 GCA_037974645.1 Hollardia meadi
ACACACACACACACACACACACACACACACACACACACACACACACACACACACACACACACACACACACCACATGTGGTACCCCAAAGTCGGGTGACACCAGAGGAAGCATTTAAGTGGTGACACAGGCAGGAAGGGACTGCAACGTAACACACGTTACGTCAGATCATTCTGGTGCATTTGCCCATACTGCGCAATTTAAATGTTCACATATATTTACTTATAGTTTATAATTATCTTTCGCTGCTTATTTTTGAATTAACGTTAATTTTCAACTGGAAGCAAAATTATTATGGAACACTTTCTATAAGGGATACCAACCTATATTTCCATAGTGTAGCTGCACATGACGTGCAAAAACAAACAAACAAACAAACAAACAAACAAACAAAAACATGGAGGAGAAAGACAAACGTCCCAGCACACATGAGCACAAAAAGTGAGAAAGTTCAGCCCTCCCACTTGTAGGGGGTCCATGTAGCTCATTCACGTGCATGCTGACGTGCTTTGTGTGTGTCTTCATCCATGTATGTGCGCTCACTGACTGCCCCACCCCCCCCATACATGCAGAACATGTCCCGGCTTCCTATAAAGCCCTGCATCGTGAACAAAGTGTTCTTCTCCATCCAAGCACAGACTGAGCGACATCCCCTCCCAACAAACAAAAACCCCGACCCAAACCCATCTGCAGGTAAGTGCTTCAATCGGTACTTTTGACAGAAACTAGATAAATAGGCCTAAATAAGTGACCCCGGTGAGGAGCAAGCGTGTTCGCCATCAGTTACTGCCCGGTTACAAAGAAAGATGTCTCTGTGTGGTATGTTGTCTCTTTGTCAGCTGCTTTATTTTCTCTTGTAAAACTTTTCTCAAATGCAACAACAACAACAACAAAAAAAAGGAGTTTGACCACGTGCTCACAAATGCAGGATATTGTTGATGTTATGGCATGCTGATTGTTGTTTGTAGCTTTGAAACATTTCGCCTGGTTTAGATATAGTTGACTGGGGGAGAGTTGCGCTGCAGAGGTTTATGAACTAACTCGATCGGTAAATTATCGGAAAGTTATTTGTTTAAAAAAAAAAGAGGCAAAAATGCTTAATACAAAGACATGTGTTGGAGAGAGTTTGTCACTGACCAATTGGATAATTGGATTAATTGACATTTTCGACAGTATCCTAAACATTAGGGCCTTTGACAAAGTTTGTTTTTGGGTATATTATGCAGCTGGCTGGGCCTAAAATTAACACTATTCCTACTTTTTGTTGACGTGGAGTAATTACCACCATTTTTATTTTATTTATTTGGCAGGGTAGCTGCACATTTGGTAGGCTACCACTACTGCTACATCTTTATAGTGTAATTGTAATGATTTCATATTTAATAAAGATTTTCATAGTGAAAAATGCAAGTGTGAGAGAAACTATTAAAAAAAGAGATGAAAAAAAAACATTCCTGCATATATAAAAATTTCAAAATGCTATTTGCAAAGTTGTTGGTACTGCCAATCAGAGCATATTTGTTTGTTTGTTAATGTGGAGTGTTTGTCATATCGTATGTCACCTGTACATTTTGTACCCTGGCAGTATACAGACACCCCGTCAGTGGTGTTTCATTGGAAGTGCAGTCAGATTGAGTGTGTAGGTGAAAAGATACAACAGAATGTAATGTTTGATTTTTAATCTGGTGTGGAGGAAGTTTTTCACTGCTTTAAACACAGAAAACCAAGATTTTTTTTTTTCTTCCCTTTCTTGTACTGCTCGGTCAGCTTGTCATCTGCATATCAAAAGGCTGGATTAGAGTCTAGACTTTTCAGTCACTCCTTGATTAGATTTACACTCTTGCGTCAGCTCAGTGGGTGCCTTTTTAACGGTAGGTGGGCAAACAGTTTAGCTTAATGCTAATTAACAAGCTTGAGATCAGGCTCATTTAACTGACGAAGCTTCATTCTGCAATCTTTTACTCTCCCAATTTCAACTTATTCTTTGTTTGTGTGTGTTAGCCATCTTGGCTTCTTCACAGCTGGGGCCCAAAATGGAGGCTGTGTTTTGTGTTCCATTGTCATGGACACCTTGACTACTAATGGTGGGGGAAAAACCCCATTGAACTCTGACCTTCCCCTTAATTGTCTTTTTAAACTAGAAGAAATTTAGTTTGTTCCCCTCACTGTACACCACATGCACTCTATTTTAGAGGTGAATTAAGAGTAGATTGAAAGAAAATTAACTAATTTGATTCACTACGAAGATGCTACATTGGGCTATAGCCAATTATGGAAATGGTACACACTAAAAGTGTTTTTGTGGGTGTGAATGGTGTTCGGCAACACAATTTTTGCGATGGTGGGACTTTTAAGGTTTTTGAATCTTTAATATTCATTTGAAAAGCGTGAACTGGCTTCTGTCCAGTGGTTGCCAGTTGCAGCATCACATCACAATGCCTCGAGCAGACGGCACAGCACAACCACCCGCTGACTCAGACAAACATTGCAACAGTCATGTACATGCCATCTTCATCGATGTGGAGGACGCCCAGACAGTGGAATGGCGCGATTGCTTTTTTCTGCCATTACTGCATCAGAATTAATAAATACATTTTTTTTTTTTCATTTTAAGATGACTGGGAAGTAGTTTTGCCAGAAAGCAAATGCCAGTCCAAGATGTTTCAGGGTGTAGTCACTTGTTTTGTGTGGGCATTGTCTACCACTATGTCGCCAGTTGAGTCTGTAAGTAGCTGGTATTTTGCATTGTTGTCAAAAGTGATACAGAAATGTGGAGACACCCTCTTGCTTTTATACCGGGCCTCAGGTAAACCTGAATAGTTTGCAGGTGATTCACCTGGAGACCTGCCGAAGCATGTAATGAACCGCTCCTAAACATTGACTCAGCTGCTAGTAGCCAGTGATTTTTCATCCCGTATACTCATGAAGATTAAAATTGTCTTGGTGTGATATGAAAGAAACATTTGAGACTCCGTGAGCAAGTGGAAATCATTGACCTTGCAAACGCCCTTTTTAGCCCTTGTTGAACCTAAACAAAATAAGTCCCAAATATTCCTATAAAAATTCATTTGAGTTTTTCTTATCTGTATTAAAGGAGACGGAAATATTACAATAACATTTGCCTTCCAGCTGTTTAGTATTGCACTTCTGTATAGTTGGAGGACGGC
This sequence comes from Hollardia meadi, assembly GCA_037974645.1. Lineage (NCBI taxonomy): Eukaryota > Metazoa > Chordata > Actinopteri > Tetraodontiformes > Triacanthodidae > Hollardia > Hollardia meadi. The sequence continues at coordinate 3,166 of JBBPCS010005794.1, forward strand.
TTTCTTTAAACTATGGTCAAAATTGAAGCAACAGAGGAAGAAAGACCCTGAGTTTTAGTCTTGTACGGGCCAAGCTTCAAAAACCCTTAATGCACCCATCAGGAGTATCTTTGGGTCTTTTAAATCCCCACAGCACAGGTGATACCTGAGCAGGCGTTACCTAAGCTGCCGTGCTGTGTTGGCACGGCCAGAGCACTCAGACTATCTATAATATTTACACTGTAAACGAACTGACAAATGAAGACGATAAGACAGAAAAGGTGCCATTTTAAATAAAAGGTAACTTGGTTGGCGATGAGCCCACATCACTGGTTCTCATTGCTGGCAATGTGGCACATACACATTCAAAATCTACCATCAGACTGCCAGTTGATCACTGGGAAATGGTTTTCAGAGAGCCTCAGGTAACCAATGCCAGCTGTTTGTTTTTTTTCTCCTAATGTGCCTCCGCAAACACAGAAATGCAGGTTTAACTCGGTGACCCGTTATGTCTTCTTCACTTGTGGTATAAAATCGCCTAAAAGCTACTTGTATCCGATTATTGTGTCCACTGTAGACTTTCCTGGAGTCGTATACCAAGCTTTGACTTAATCTTTTGATCATAGTGCTGTAAAGACTTAATAATGAGCTTACCTTGTTTGTAATGTGATTCATTTGGTTCCTGTTTGACAGTGGCATTGAAGTGTTTGTTCAAGGTACGACAAGGGTTTCACATGTGTTTATGTGTACCAAGCTCTTTAGCGGAAGAATCCCGAATACCTTAAATGCCTTGTGTGATGCTGTGCTTGCAGAACTCGAAGAAAGGGCTCTGACATGACTTAAGATCCAGTGGATTTTAGTGAAAAACTCTCAAAAATGCATGATATAAACACTGGCGTGTCCCATCATTCAAAGGTCCATGCAGAGTAACTGCTACCATTTGTTTGGTGAAATGGAAACTGATTACATAACACAGGCAGCTACTGTAGCAATTAAAAAAGATATTTGAAAAAGAGGAACTTGCTGTACCATGTTTCTAATTTTGCAGGTTTGTCGGGTTCTTCATGTACAGTCCCGATGTCTGTGACATTAATTTCTGGTCCGGTTTGGGATTAAACGGACACATCAGGCTGTTTATGTAACCCTTACACATGCATGCTGCTTTAAGAGCACAGTGCCACGCTGTGTTTTGTATTATTCCTATTTACCTTGAGTTGACTTGATGAGCAAATCGTATCCGACAGTCCACAAAGGGTTTTCCTTGTTTTAGCTGGAGGTGGGGAAGAAGGGGGGTGTGTTTGGGAAAGCAGCCCGCTGCGAGTAATGCATTTAGACAGCGGTGGGTGTGTATTGTAGGCAAGCCTGCAGATCTGGTTGGGTGAGAGCAGGGCGGTATATAAAGGCGGAGCGCAGCACAGACGCTCTCTCAGTAGTGGAAGTTCAACACTCTGTTTGGCATCTGTTAGGATTTCCAGCGTGACTGGGAGCTAGGGGGTCCCACTGGTCAGTTTCGAGGCTTTTTTTTTTTTTTTTGCCGTCAGAGGGCCTGTGGAAGGTGAGGAATCGCAAGCTACTGGTTTTCACGAATAAGACCCACTTGTCACACAAGGAGCATCTCTGAAAGCTCGGATTACCTTTCTCTATCTCGTAAGGGGTGTAACTCCAACCAGGTTGGCGCATTAATGCTTCACATATGTTTTAAGCTGCTCCACAATCCTCCTCCTCACCTTCCCTGGAACCATCACAAATGCAGTTATTCAATCCCATCTGAAAGTGACTCCCCTGGTGGTTGTCGTTTATGAAGTTGACCCCCAGGGGTCTGCGTCTTGTAATGCACAACCCTCTCCTGCTTCTGGTATTTCTGGGATGCCCCTTGAGATGATCTTTCCCGTCCTTGCACCAGTAAAGACGATCCTGTTTGAAAATGTTAAATCTTGGCTTCCCTCTGTTGGGTACTTTTTGTTCTGGACAGACCTCCCATCCCTCCGTGTGCTTTTCTTTGGTGTTCATTCTCAACGATTAGCTTCTGAAAATTGTGTGAAATGCCAGATTCTTCAACAATTGCACATGGGATTGTCCCATGTGTGTGAATGAACTAAATGGGTTTTTTTCTTTTTCTTGTTGATTCAGTTTATGACGCAGCATGAATAGATGCGCTGCTGTGCCTTGGTTCAAAAGAATTTAATAACCCTCTAACAGAAGGGTTTGGGGGGTATTCACGGTAGAAATGGTGCCAAGATGGTGAGCTCTAAAATAAGTGCAGATGTGAATTGTCTCATATAGGGACTTGTATATTGTGTTTCTTTGCATAGGGTTAGATCTGCTTGCAGAATGTTGAATGCTATAGCTGCAGGCGAGAGATGTTCCTTCCTCATGCACCGATCAGATGGTTTTGGTTACATTTGCAAGCTAAAGGCAATGTTCTATTCCTCTTTTGGCAGCAATAGTTTTCACAAACTGAGTAAAAGTTTACCGGCAAATTCAGTTGTATCTGATGCGTCTATAAAAGTTGCCTTTAGATACAGTTTTCTCCACTGTATTTCCATGTTGATGTTGGTAACTGTCTTGCTGCACAGTTCCTAATTCTTCTTCTTTTTTCTTTTTTTTTAACAGAGCCAGCCCCAGTTCTTCCCTCGAGCCTCCTCACACCACATCAGACATGATCATCAGACTGGGCAGGCTGACACCTGGATACTTCCGTCTCCTCCAGGTATGTGCCACTTCACCACGGGTTTGTGAATGAAGAGTTTGATGTCAGTTTGTCTTCATCCTTTGCTCTCATCGTCAGCAACACTTGGTTCTAATCTGAACCTCTTTCAAGGGGCCCAGAGCTGTTCTGTGACCCGCAATCCGCTTTCATCATAATTAGGGGTGACACTAATCATCGTGATATCGTTTACTGTCTTTCTATTGTTCCTCCTGCTGTCATCATAATCCACTCATCAGTAGGGACCCTCCATATGTCTCCGCCATAGTGTAAAGTCTTTGTTCGCATATTTACACTAATTTGGAAACAAAGGCTGCCCCCTCATGTCTTTCCACTGTCTCAAAAGACTTAACGGAGCGAGAAAAGGGACTGGCTGTTACATAAGATATGACACATTAGTGCGACAGTATTTTTTTTTTTTCTCTGTTAATGCTGAGTAGTTACTGCATAGTGGCCATTCTACTATCAAGGACTACTTTTTCAGTGGATTTAAATTTTGCATGCAAGAAAGACAGCAATAACTATTTAAAAAAAAAAAATCATACAGTGTTCACAAAATGCCTTTAAAGGTTAAAAGATCAACATTTTGCTAACGAGTTTAGCTGTAGTCACGTCTTGTGTGATGTGGCCCGTTTTGTACACTTTCTTTAAATGAAGGGGGGTATTTTGGAGTGTGGGCAGCTGTCTCGGACGCCTGAGCTTTTAAAATGCTGACATTCCTATCTCACTGCTCCAGGCGCTAAATGGTCCAAGAGCACGGAGGAGCTGTACATTTAGGAACCACATACAGTAGGCATGATCTAATGTAGGCAGTCATTCTAGACAATACAAGCTTTGATTATGGGTGCATCAGAACATTGTGTTCCCGTTTTGCCTAGTCTCTTCCCCCTCCTAAATGTTTTATAAAGGTTTGGTCACATGGCAGAGGGGTGTGGAACTGAAGTCGCAGATGTTGGGTGTTTTAAGAAAAAAGCCTCTTGTGACTGAAATGTTTCCTTCATTTACAGGTTTCAGTCGGCCTTTAGCATCTTTGTTGACAAGAAACATGTTTTGAATGGCTCATTGTTTCCACTGACAGCTGACCTCCGACCTTTGTCCTGTTTGTTTTTGCCTCTGCAGAGGCAAGTTGCCGGTGAGGTGCAGACGCAGCCACAAGACCGTGCCGTAAACCAGATAGCCATGATGTTGGCCATCATGGGCCTGAGTTTGTCCTACTACAGCGCCAAACAGATGACGGAGAAGGTCCAGGCCCAGCCTGCGCCCTGAAGAGACTTGACTACTCGGATTGTGATAAAGGAGGAGCCAATAAGAAGTGAAAAGGTGTAGCAAGGGGGCAGAAGCTGAGACAATGTTGTCTTCAGGACTACACATCTCACTTTACAGTCATAGTCGCACACAGATACTGAATTTCTGGTATCCCTTTCACCATGGGCAGAGATTTCAGGGCCGCTTTAAGTGTTTTCTACACTTTCTGTTGTCAGGACCTTGAGGGGGTTTGTGGGGAAGGCTCACTCGGGGTCGTAGATAGGACTGGTTTTATGGACTGGTTTGGGTAATGACCAGCTACCTAGATTGCCTACTGGGTTTGACCATTAGTCATTACATAGGTACATGCTTGCAAGATGCTTCAATACTGTTCTGAGCTATAAAACGAGTGAAAAAACTCTTAAATAACTAAAAATTATGAACGTAATGCCTTTTTTAAGGGAAGGCTGACTGCAATTTGAGATGTAGCTTGTAATGAAGTGATGGCAAACCTAGAACATGGTTAATGGGGATGAAAAGTTATTTCAACCCTTTAGGATTTCTGTATTTCTGAACGTTGCAGGGCTTTGTGAACGGTTTGGGAGCTGTATTCACAAACCGTTACTATACTTGTGAAATGTATCTGTCAGGTGTCAGATTCGGTGAATATTTGCACAAAAGTGCAGAAATGTCTTTTTAAATACTACAATTGATCTGCAAAGGGACTTTAGACTACTCACTACCTTTATGTTGTCTGTGATTTCACTGTTTTAACAAATCCATGAAGTCCTGTAAATAAGATTTGTCACTACCTTGATGAGCACCCTGGTTAAGAACCCTTCAAGCAGCATCTACTACATGTTAATGCAAACATTCGACTTAGCTGAATATTGCATGGGTGTGCAGACAGTTAATGAGTCTGTCTTGTTTTTATTGATGCATGAATGTATTACTTTATTTTGTAATGATTGAATAAAGCTGTGAATATTTTGAATGAGATGTAAAGCAGATGTTTGGTGTGTTGTTTAAATATTGAAAGCCAACTCCTATTAACTTCAAACAATCGGAGTATAGTTTGAACAGGTCCTTAGTTGGCACTGGCAGCTGCAGAGCATTTCCTGTATCAGAGAATCTGTGGTGTCATCTGCATGCCATAGGAAGTGGTCAGGCTGATGCAGGGTAATCTCCACATGCAAGTGTGCCCTCTGCACACGCAAGCCAGAGTTTATAGTGACTTCAAAAATGCAGTTGTGTAAGAATGGCTTTGCTTAAATCCAAGTAGGAAGCTCATGCAATAAAGGCATTTGAGCAGTGTCTTTATTTGATGGCAATGGGTATGTGAGGAGTGAACATGCAAGGTGCAAGAAGAACATGCTCAGCAAGTATATTAGTTCAGGAAGCATTTCAAGTTGACTAGCTTGTGAATATTTAATGTGATGTCCCTGAATGGCAAATTATAGAACAAATATGTAGGCAAGGCACTCTCCATTAAGAGTTGATCATTGAGTGACAGCCATATCTGTCACTTCACAGAATATTCATGGGGCATTCTTCATGTTTTTAATAGATTTACATATATTTTCTCAGTAACATTGGCTACATCAGTAAGTGCGAGAGAACTTGACATGTTGGCCAGACAAAACAGATTTTTTTTTTTTTTTTTTTATGTTTCCGCACTTGAGTCCCATCTTTAGTCACACAGAGAGGTTTGAGGCAGTTTGCTTTTCTGCACGTCATCCCTTTCTCTTGCAGGGCGTGGAGTTTGGAAAGTGCGCATGCCTGCTCACAGTCTGATGTGATGCCCTGTGACAGGCTGAGACCTCGTTGGGCGCCACGTGCCCCTCTGCCCACGCCACAAGCTCCTCCCCATCCCCTCCCCCTCGCACATCACTGGGCAAAGATCTCACATTGCCGTCTCAGTGATGCTAGGGCCAGGACATAGCCCATAACGAAGGGCGCCCATTGGCTTACCGGTGATGCGTCACCAAAATCGACCTGGTTCTGAGCCACAGAGACAAAAGGATGGGGATAAGGTCACTGGTGGGGAATGTGGGTGAGGATGATCATTATTTGGGCTTGGAGTAGGGGCTCCATTCCCTTTATAAGTTCCCAATCTCAGTTTCTCAGTTTGTGTGTTCATGTTAAATCTTTATACTGTATGACAATGAGAGAGTTTTTGCCCCTGTACAGTGTGTATAATCTTGTATGTTAAATATGACCTTATTCATGACTGGCTGTATAAGAAAGGAAGGAATATTGTTTTGGATATTTGATTTCTGCAGACTGTAATGGTTATAGCTTTATTTTTTCTGAAAAAGTACTGTATGTTCCCCTTTTCATGGGGAAGAAGTGTTTGGGCCTCACAAGGCATTGCCTCCCACATGTGAACATACTGTATTTTATGATTTGTTGCTGCTTTGTGTTCAATAAAGTCAATCTAATATTTGATGTGTGTTTTTTATGAACTAGTGTCTTGTCATAAGCATACTGCTGAAAAGTCATTTGAATTAGTTTACAATCGCCTGCACCATAGGTATCCAGGGCCAGGTTTAGAAATCTTGTGGCCAGGTTATGACCATTTAATGCCGCCGTTTGGTCAATTTAAAACAACCTATTCAAGTTTATGCGAGTGAGCTAAATTTGACAAATGAAGGCAACACAACATGTTTTATCACCATGTTTATTAATCCACAAAAGGACAAGACTACGTCCATCTTACAACAAGGGCATCAGAGAAGCAAAAGCAAACTATTTTGCATGTTCACCCAGCACCACTGAGTGTTTATGCTAGCTAGCTAGCAGTGTTATCATTAGTGAGGCAGCTAATTTTGCTAGCTACACCTGAGCTATGGTTGTGGCATAGGCGTAGATTTAGGTAGGGATGGGAGGGACGTGTCCCTACCAACTTTAAGGAAAGCTGACATATCCATACCATACTAGAACTGTAATCGCGGCTAAAACGGAGATCTTTTTTTTGGGCTGGACTGCAGAGGGTTGCTCTGTGGCTGACTCTCCCCTCTGTCCGAAAGCTCCGGGTGGGTGAGCGGTGGCTCTGTCACCCCTCTCTGCACTCTGCAAAGCTCCGCGATACACGTGAACTTTTCGCTTGAGTTGAATATTTTCAACTCGCGCTTTCACCT
>JBBPCS010005795.1:0-10235 GCA_037974645.1 Hollardia meadi
TTATCACGCTGATGTTTGTTCAAGTGTTCATTTTTCTGATCAGTTTGGTTTTAATCAGTTATTTGATGCTATAAAAAACGTCATGATTGACAGCTGAGCCCTGCCCCTGATTGGGCGGGTGGGTGTATGGGCGGGAACTCGATACCACGGCTCCACCCCCCGATCACTACTGCACAGACTCTGGCTCCAAATGGTGTCACCAGTGCAAGATGGTAGCACTTGGGATATTTTGGCTTCATTCTTGTACAGTGGAAGTGGAGACACGTCAGCCATCTTTAGTTATGTCAATGATATAATCTAGTTCTGATGAAGTTTGAACTGACCCCTCTGAGTGATGTCATGTTGATGTCACTGTGAGGTCTGACTCAGAGGCTCCAGAAACTAAATCTCGTCTGGCAAAAAAAAAAAGAGCCTGGCTCAACTTTTGTGGTAACGCAAAGCGACTCAAGTCAGCAATGCAGTTAACTGGCCAATCAGATACCTGACCTGTACCTGTAGAACACACACACACACACACACACACACACACACACACACACACACACACACACACACACAAACCGACCACATGGATAATATATCTGTGACTGAGGACACACACACAGCTGCTCCATGACATCTCTGAGTCATGGACATTGTTGAGGTTTGCCTGAGCTGCACTGAAATAGACTGATGAGTGTGTGTGTGTGTGTGTGTGTGTTGTGGGATCATGATTCAGTCTTTGGTTCTATTCTTGGAGCTGAGTCTCTCCAGGCTGAGCACTAAACACGTTTCTGTCAGCAGGACACCAGCTAGCTTAGCACAAAGACTGGGAACAGGTGGAAAAGGTTAGGCTAGCTATGCACAAAGAGAAGGACATGGTTAGCCTAGCTTAGCACAAAGACTGCCAACAGGGGAAATGATTAGCCTAGCTCAGCCAAAGACTGAGAACAGAAATGGTTAGCCTGACTTAGGAAAGACTGGGAGCAGGGGAAAATGGTCAGCAGCGTTTTCATACATATTGATTTTTGGGCGACTTTTTAAAACATGTTGCTGATGAAAAAGTCACCAAAGCAGACACAGGGAGAGAGAAAAGAAAGAGGAGGGGCGGGGCAAGCCGGTGTGTGTGCAGGCAGAGACTGGAGGAGTAGGTTGTGTGTGTGTGTGCGCGTGCGTGCATGAGGAAAAGAGAACTGAAGGAAAAAGCAAGGTGCGCAAATAAAAGCAGTTTGCAAAAATAAAATCAAAAATAAGGTGGAGATTTAAGTAGAATTTAAATAATGAAATGAAAAATAACCTATAGAAACAGGGTAATCAATGTATTCATCAAAACTTCAGTTTGTGGGAGAGTGTAGCAGCACCACAATGCATCAGGACAAGTGTGACACGTTGTTATTCAACTTTGGATTTCTTCTAATGTTTAATATCAAAATAATAAAATAAGATTTCAGCCTCGTGCAACTTGAGAAAAGATGGCAGAATGGGAACCACGCAAGTCGATGAGTTTTCCACAAATGTTTCACACTAAAAGCCTTGTTAATAAATGAAGGGTTTGTGTCCACTGAAACACTAGAGGTCTTTTAATTTGAAACAGGAACAGGAAGTGTTGATTGGTATTAACAGCGTATTGCAGTAACTTTAACAAGGCAAACAGGAGGCTTTGTACTGAAGTATTGTAGCGTGTAACATAATATTAGACTGCACCGCGTGGGAAGCACCACCCTGAGCTAATCGGCTATCCTGGGGCTCCTGCTAACAAGCTGCTAGCTCTCTCCAACTACACCTGAAAAATGCCTGTTCAGTCGGGTCACATAAAATCAAACCGTTTCGTCCACTGTCTTTCTTGTCAGAATGTTCAGCAGTCCTATCTAATAAAGGCAGATTATAGGCAGGTTATTCATGCACTAACTGACTGATGGAACACTTCACAGAACCAACTGACAGGACTACAGCCGCAAACATGGTCCACATCATTCTCCAACATACATGACAACATGTACACCGGACCGGAGCACAAACAACCGGTGAACAACGTGCACGAGCACGTACCCCTGCTTTCCAAGGGGGAGATATACATCTAATGAATGTTTCCAAGACTACAGGATAGAAGGTTTTTACCTGCATTGGCACCCAAGCATCATAAACATGTCTTTATGTCCGGTTGTCCTTATATAAAGACCTGATCCACTTTATAAAGTCAGAATCAGCCAAAAACTCTTCAATCATTGTATCAGTTCTCAGTAATGATTTTGCAAACAGATAGAGGATAAGTAAACCAAACTGTGTTTCGCCTCTCAGGCCAACAACGACCATCACACTGAAAACAGAATCAAGACACACAGACAGCTAAATTTAGCCTCTGAGTGAGTGTGTGTGTGTGTGTGTGTGTGTGTGTGTGTGTGTGTGTGTGTCTCTAACGTCTCTGCTGCTTTCTCACCCCTTCTCGTCTGTTCGGACTCTCCGGTGTTTTTTGCCTCTCCGCCGGTGTTTCTTGCTGGTGGTGGCAGCGTTTCCAGTTCCTGCACCAACTGCTGCTGAGAGGAGAAACAACACAGTCAGGGCGACATTCAATCACACTCTTCAACACAAGGCTCAACCACATAACAAAACAACAACAACAACAAGCATATAACTCCAGGAACATGACCAATAGTCTCTACATTAATCATGCTGACATTTGACACAAAAAAATTAATTTAATGTATTAATATTTCAACATACATTTGGCCTAAATACATATCATACAAATCTTAAAAATCATAACAAAACATTAATAAAACATTCATACAACCATACTGGAACACACACACACACACACACACATCTATTCAAACAGTAAATACCAATAACTGAAACTATCCTTTAATTCGGCATACAACCCAGAGACAAGGCTGCATGTTTTGAACGTAATGTGGATGATGTTCTCCTGTTAACATGATACACATCATGGAGGGTGGCAGCGACCAACAAGATCCATTTATCAAGTTCACATTTAAATTAATCAATTGCCACCCGGACGATAGCATAGTAGCCGAATTTACCAGCGGCCATTTGTCCATTTCTAGCGGGTAAAAATCATCTCATCTACCGGAAAGCTAAAAATGTGTAAACGCCAGATTTTTGAATGGAGTCTGGCTGAAACAGAAACTATGATCTATGTGTGGGTTTGTGTCAGCAGCAGCAGTCACAGGCTGGTACCGTTAGCTAACGGTAGCTAGCTTAGCATGTTAGCCCTGCTCTCAGGAGTTCAGCGTGCTGATTTAACGGTCACTGAATCAGGCACGAGCTGCACCGACAACACTGACAGCTGAACCGGAACACCGACCCGGCTCATGTGTACATTACCTATCAGCATCCTGGCTCCCGGTCCTCAAACCGAACCGGGTCAAAGCGGTCTATCTCGGCTGGGCTGAAGGTACTCTGGCAGCGAGTTCGTTAGCCTCTGTTAGTCGGCCGACCTTCACCCGGCGGTGAAACCTGGAGACAGTCCGACTGGGGGTGGTTCAGATCGGCCAGAAAGTGACCCGGGTCACGACGGGTCAGTGCGGTGCAGCGTGGTGAACATGAGCCAGTGGCCTGCCGGTTAGCCGGTTAGCCCCGTTAGATAACAGCTGACGGTCTGTTAGCTCTGTTAGCTCCAGCTGCAGATCAGCGGCTGTCAATGCAGTTCGGCCCGGTCAGTACCGCCTCTGTACCGGCGCAGTACCGGGTCAACACCAGGTCCACTCGCTTATTCTGGGTGTGTTTTCTTTGCTGTCTCGGTCCTACCGTTCATGGTCTCAACAGCTGCAGTCTGACAGTCTGACACCGGACACCGGGATTTCCGCATGCGCAGTGACTGACCACACTGATACTGGACCAAAACTGGGACCAGTGGCGGATCTGAAATATTTTAGCATGGGGGTTGCTGTGGGAACCCCCTGTGAAAATACAGAATATCTCTGCAGGTATTCTACTAGTAAACTACAGTCAATCAATGAATCAATATTTGATTGATAATATTTAGATCCAGACTAAAATATTCTCAGTCTGATGAAGGAACCAGCCCTAAGGAAGTAGTTTTTTTGTCAAATAGAAATAATTGTTCTTCTGGCACTGAAGTTTTAATTTTGTCACTGGCAGGATTTTTAACCCACCACTTAGGAATAACGTGTTGGCCCACAGCGTCTACAGAGCCCGCTTTTCACCAAAATTTCACCAATCTATCTTTCAGGATTTCTGATTCTCTTTCTGGTTATTTTGTCGACTTATTCTTTGATCTAATAGTTCTTGGTTTAAATAATTTCTTCAGTTTGTTTTTTTTAACCTTTTTTTATTGAGACAAGACTCTTGTACGGCTGTTTGTGTTACAGAAAGGTCTTTTTGTAGAAAGACTTTCTTTAAAGTAAGTTATCAAAAAGTATTGTGATGGTATCAGTACTAAAACTCAGGTGTCATACAAGGAATAGTATTTTTTTTAAATGATACCAAGATCTTTAACACACAAAGTCCACAGACAGAGAACTGTTAAAATTATAACTTTATTTTTACATAATAAAAATTGTGCTTGGCCTCCTGCCTCTTAACAATAAAAACACATTTCCATTGCAGACTGACTCGTCTTCATCATCATCATCAACATCTTCAGACAGGTATTTACAGGCACATTTACACGCTGTTAGCAAACTGTACACAGTCAGTAGGAAAGCAGTCTGAGCTTCAATACAACTGATCCTGGATTTATTTTATACAAACCCTTTAAAGTTTTTATTCCCTTGTAGAAAAGAATCGTTTCAGTAACAAACAGAGCTCGACCAATCAGAGCTGAGAATCCGTTTCATCATGTCCCAGAAGATTAGAAAACTGTACAAAGATCAGGATGTCAAAGGTCAAACATTCGTCCCTCCATTTACATACATCATCAGCAACACGGCAGAGATTAAGCTCTGCCTCTTGTCTTTATTTTTTTTTTAAATGCTTTAAGAAGCACCATAAATCTTCATAATCATCATCACATGCATGCAGAAGTCTAATCTGATCAGAGAACTACAACTACGGGTCAAACACAGGCTCAAAAAACACACAAGGCAAAAACACAGATGAGCGACGTTCAGATTAAACGGCGATAATCATCAGAAATATTAGAAGACGAAGAAAAGTACAGAAGCTGCGATCAGTCGGAAGGAAGATCATTCATCAAACGTCTCATTTTATAACAAAATCTGTCAATTTTCTGTTTCAGTTCAACAGCAGACACAACTGTTGACAGTCAATCTGTTAATTTATTGCCTGAAGGGTTCAGTCTCAAAATCCATTTACACTGAAAAACATACAGCACGAGTCCAGGAAGTATTCTGTCAGTAGACCAGGAAGTATCTTGTTAGGAGAATCCAAGAGGTATCCCATCAGGAGAGTCCAGGAAGAATCTTGTTAGGAGAATCCAGGAAGTATCCTGTCAGGAGAACCCAGGAAGTATCCTGTTAGAAAAGCCCAGGTATCCTTTCAGGAAACCAGAAAGTGTCTTGTTAGGAGAGTCCAGGAAGTATCTTGTTAGGAGAATCCAGGAAGTATCCTGTCAAGAGAGTCCAAGAAGTATCCTGTCAGGAAAGTCCAGGATGTATCCTTTCAGGAGACTAGGAAGTATCTTGTTGGGGAGTCCAGGAAGTATCCTGTCCCACTCTGTAGTTGACAGCAGAGTTGCACATGTAGACTAAATAAAACCCTAACAGGGTCGTCCACACCCAATTGAATCTTCACTTTGAGACAACTTCACACAGAGAAAACACAACAGCTAAAACAACAAGTCATTGCCATGGAGACACATCTGATAATCTCTAAACTGAGTCCAAACCCCCAACCTCTTGTGGATGTCGACACATCAGTTCACAGAAGCAGCAGCACTGTGAGATGAGACTTCAGACCCGACTTGTTTCCAGGTTATTGACCCTGTAACCTCAAAGTTTTTGTCTGGACAGTTTCTTCATGCTGGCAGTTCTGTGCAAAATCTGTGCTGCTTTACAAAGCAATACAGAAAGGTGGATAAGTACAGTAAAACTTTCCTTTTAACACTGATGATAAATCTAGATCAAACACCCAGCTGAGGATCCACACGTCACATGTGGTCCAACTGTTTTTGTCTTAATTGAATAAAAACCAACCGATTTTCTAATCTAAAAAACGTGAACCAATTTGTTCATGAATCAGATTGCGGAAAAGATATTTGGATTCAGCCTGTAAGACAAAACAGCTGACTGATACCACATCTAAACAATTTTATGTGTAGCATTGCAGTTGTTCAATCAGCTAAGCAAAAGTAGATTATTTTTTCCTGAGACTGTTCCACCTAGTCCCGCCCAACTATGCTGTGATTAGCTAGTACACTTTGCCTCCTCGATGTGAGCATGAAACGGCTTATTAATTTTTTCCCCTAAACCTAACAAAGTAGTTCTGTTGCCTAAACACTACCAAATTGCTTAGTTGAAGGTCCTGTGTTTGACCCACTCACCCACCACAACCTTCTTCCTACATGTACTTTATTGCTCTTTATACTATGTCACGTGACTTCCTATAGACTTTCTGCCATAAAGCAGAAAAAGAACTAGCCAATCACAGCACAGAAGGTCAGGGCTAGGTGGCCCCACTTTGCAAATGTAGCTAAAAGTAAGGGATATGCTAGCTTTTAGGAGTCAAGAGTTTGTGCTATATACAGCAACATTTTTAAGGGCAACACACACACTGGTGCCATCTCAATGTCAAAAACACCTGAACCCATTGTTTACAGATGTGGGTGTTAGTTGATGTGATACTACTGTATATGTTGCAATTAACACCAAAAATGCTAGACAATATACAAACCAAAGACAGCTAGTTTCAAACAAAGTTACACACGAGCTAATTGTAAAATCTCCAATATTATATACATTATACCAGCAAAACAGCTAGTTAAGAACATTTTACATAATTTTGTGCTAGCTGCGTGTAGCTAGCTGATGTTATGCTTTTTTTAAAAGCTAGTTTTAAACAGCTATATCTGATGTTATGCTAACTGTTAACATATCTAATTTTATGCAGGATATGTGTTTGCCTAGCTGTCTTTGTTCCAGGACAAATGTTCCACACACAACATCCAGTCAATAGCATTTGAAGCTGTTTAGCTAATACAACTTTCTTTACAAAGACCTAGCATACCTGGAATGCTAGCTGTTTCTAGCTAGTCCATATCATAGAAGCTGCAAACAAGTTAGAAACTAGGCATATCTTCACTTGACGGTTAATTCTTGACTTTGGAAACTGCAGTTTACATAACAAACTCAGAGATTGTTATTTTCTACCTCGCATGATATTATGTTCATTGTTTTGCAATATACAAATGTTATACTGGCTGTTTTAACATATATATCGCATGATACTCAGGCTGTTTGGGTTCAATCTGGGCTATCTGGGGTATATGTACATGATGAGTCAGGGTTTATGTATGTTTCTTTCCTTCCATGGTTAATTTATCTTCCCATGATGCACTGGGACACATAATCAGTAAGGCTGCCATCAAGACTACTGACTGTTTATAAAGATGGACGACACATCTCCACTTCCTGAAGCCAGAGTCTGCGCAGTAGTGAACAGGACCGTGATCCCGAACATCCACCCACTCGACTCAATCACGAGTAGGGCTCAGCTGTCAATCATGACGTTTCACCCCCTTTTTAAAGAATCTAATAACTGTTTAAAACTAATCTTATAAGAGAAATGAACACTTGAACATACATCAGCATAATAAGAACTACCTAAAATGACAGAAACCATCTTTGGGAAAATTTTGTTTGACATTTACTTTGAGTTTTTAGTTTGGTCCATGTCCCATCTGCTAACATGGAGGGGGAGGGGTTTATGACCTATACTGCAGCCAGCCACCACGGGGCGATCAAGATGTTGTGGCGTCACTTTAGGAGCCCTCATGTCGTCCATCTTTATATATAGTTGGTCATGATACACAGACAGCGCCACCTAGCTGCAAGAGTGAAGGCACAGCTGGGATAAATAGGTATAAATAGGACTTACAATATGTACACATAATAAGTTAGTACAAACACAAGCAAACACACACACACACACACACATACACACACAGCTTAAACTCCTCCCCCCAGATTGCAGATCTTTGACAGATCTTTGACAGATCTTTGCTCTTTGTTCATTCAGCAGGTTCAACTTTAATGTTTCAGTTAAACTTCATTTTCAGTGTGATTCTAGTTTCCCCCTGTTTTCCAACTCTTCAACATGTCAGTCAAAGGTTAGATTATGTTTTTGTTTCAGGACCTGGCCCATCCACTGTTGAAGAAGCTAGCTAGCAAGTTAGCTACATCGCTGGCTAGCAAAGGCAGCTGGTCAGGTTGTTTCCAGGTTAAAAAAAAGTGCTAGCACGTTCCTGTCTGACTTTAGTCACTAATAAGTAGTCACTAAATCAACAAGCTAATGAAACCACGTTTCATGAAAACTTGTGGACAAGGTCTTTAAATTGAACCTGAGGACCCTGGTGAGTCAATCTGGACTGGACCTGGAACTGAGGAAGACTGGAAAGGCTGGGTTGTCAGGGGTCGAGTTTACCTTAAGCGCTCCTGGTAGAAGATTCAGTTTGAACTTGAGACAGGAACTGGAATCACCCAGAAAATTTGATTTCAAGAACACTCCCTGATTATTGCATTCAGTAAAACTCCCACTTTTTGGGGTCTTTAAAGCTCCTGACATGCAGAGTTGTGCTGGTTTCAGTAGTAAAGGCAAAAACATTGTCAGCGAGTCTGTCAATAAACAGCATCCAGCATGTCTCAGATCAGCAGGTCAATAACAATACATGTGATCAGAATAGAAACTATTAAAATTGTGCTTTCTGGCTTCACACAGACAGCCGGACAGCAGGGAACTCTGGGAAATGTAGAGCAAGGCAGCAGGTGATGGTAGTGTTCCCTGATCTGATTTGTTAGATTGTCGTTTCCTGGTGTCGGGTTGGTCTAACGCCAGGTTCGGATTAGTTTTAGTGCTGCTGAGTGAAGGAACTTAAAGAACTGGGATCTCCTGAGTCTGACTATAAACACCTCATATATCCCCAACACACACACACACACACACACACACCTACACACAGCAGGAAGACAGCGTTAACAGGAGTCCAATGATTTCAGTCTCAGAGCTGCTTTTCAACAGGAAGCGTCTTCATCCTCTTCTTCCTCAGCAGGGGCTCAGAGTGTCTTCAGGGTAAGAGGTCATTAGAGGTCAGTGACCTTGTTCTCCACCAGGGCGGCGACCTGCTGCAGCCGATAGGCCAACTGCATCTTCTGACCCGAACTGTCTTCGTCCAGAGACATGATGATCTGACGGGCAGGTGGATACAGAGAGACAGGTGAGAGACACAGACAGGTGTAGAAAATCAGTGTTTTACTTCTCACAGATGTAGAGTGAGCAGATTAGTCCCAATTGTATCATTATTCAATTATATTTTGTGTATTTTATTCGTTGGGGGAAAAGTTTATAAATCTGCTTCTAGACCAACAAAACAAAAATCCCGAATGTTAATTTTGTTAAACGTCAGAGCTGCTTGTTGCCAAAACATAACTTAACGCCATAGATCGTCCTTTTAATTTGATATCTGAGGTGGATGTGGTGATGTCAGGTCACATGACCTCCTCCTCATGTCCATTCTGTGCAGGCGAAGGGGTGAATAAAATACGTTTACGAGTTCAATTTTGGTGAAATTTGACCGTCGAAGTTGCAGCCACAACCGACAGCAAAGACGTCTGTGTGGTTGACCCCTCAAAGAGACTACAAACCACTGCCCACATATCGCCTCACATCATGTGTGTGTTACCTGGTCGTAATACTTGTTGATGTACTTGTAGAGTTCATGAAGAGCAACAAGACTGTTCATCTCTGAGGCAAAACTCTGCAGACACACAGACAGACAGTATTAAACAGGCAATAGATAACTTATCATCATGAAGTAAATATATATCGCACAGTTTAATGGCTAAAGAAAAATGACACCATCCGCATTTAGATTGGTTCCCTGTAAGCCTCACTTTCACTCTGCTATTCATGTTGCCACCGCGCTGGATTTTTCATGGAAAAATTAAGGCTCGATTTAGTGATTCCATTAATGGAACAAATGGAATTACTGTGGAAACTCTACCCTGCAAAAGAAAAAGAACGCCGCTGATGGAGAAGGAGAAGAAGGAGAAGGAGAGTGATAGAAACCGAGGTAAAACAAGAGAGAACAGACGGACATT
>JBBPCS010005796.1:0-10234 GCA_037974645.1 Hollardia meadi
TTTTCACACTGATGCAATTTAATACAAAATCCACAAAATAATTCTTATCCTTCTGAAAATTACAATGTTTAGTTTTTGTTTACACTAAGAGGAATTATTGAAACAATATACTGATATAAATTGGCGAGAAATATTACACACACCTGTCAGTATACCACCATATCATTCAGAGACTGCATTTGTTCTTTGAAGTGTACCTAATGAACTAGCAACAGAGCTTATAATGTACATGTACTACTTACAAGTGTGTCACCTAATCCAGGTTCTTCCACTCGAACTCGGTCAGCTGGCGAAGGAAGGATGTTGTTGATCACTGTTATCTTCCTCTTCACCGTCTCTCCTGTCTTGCGACTCACCCCGGTTTTGGCAGTGCATTTTGTTCC
Source organism: Hollardia meadi (assembly GCA_037974645.1). NCBI lineage: Eukaryota > Metazoa > Chordata > Actinopteri > Tetraodontiformes > Triacanthodidae > Hollardia > Hollardia meadi. The sequence goes on from JBBPCS010005796.1 coordinate 384, forward strand.
TTCCTCAGGATTTATTCTCATAAAGAATCTTTAGGTAAAATAAAAGCAATGGGGAAAACATTTAATACATGATCTATATTATGTTGCAATTAATTACTGTTTACTAATGTATCACATTTGTATTATATTGCAGTGACTTTCTATAATCAGCATTTTTGCGATAGCATATCATAGTTTGGTGATTGAGGCTAAATGGGTGCTGTGCATCTAAATTTCACCCACAACTCTGCTGCTACCCCATTTCAATAAGGGTAAATTGAATTTCACCTTTCAGAACATCCAATTGGCAAAATTGGCAGCAGAAGTATTAGTACTGTATACCCTTTAATTTCAGAAGATGAAAATACGTGGCTAGTTATTGCTCAGAGGAAGTGAAAAAGTATTTAATTTGTGATTCAGCTAAACTAGTGCAGAATGACCACTGCTCAACCAAGCCAGACCTTTTCCAAGGTGCTGGAAGCATAGATAAATCCAAAACCACAGAAGAGAAGAGGTTTTGGTCTAATCAGAAATTCATCAGAGCTCTGATGAAGGTCTGATTAGACCAAAATCTCACAAATAAATTGCAGAATTGCACGGACCTAAATGTGCAGAGGTTCTCTTCTGATTCAGGTAAACTAAAAACTTAACGTGTAAGAAATTTAGCGAATAACAATGTTTGTAGGAAAACAAGATATGTACTTACCGTTGTATGAACTCCAGTGTCGCACAGGCAGGTTCCTGGTACTCTATGTTGAAAACATAAAAGCATCCAAAAAACACAGACAACGCGTCTGCAAAGCCCAAGTCCTCCAAAACGAAGGCCACCTTTCCCTCGATGCTGACCATCTCCACTTTGATGCAGTGAGAAATGTGTTCCCTGAAAGATGCAAATTTCAAACTTTAAAAAGAAATACTCTAAATGCTACATACAAACCTTTCTCAAAATTATGAGCTGCTTCTTACCAAGCATCATCAGTCTGGGCGTGGCTGGTAGGGTCATGTCTTTCTGGATGGACAGTGTTGTTGCATATGCCTGTAAAACACAAAGCATGGGGTTATACAATGGTAAAATAGCCCAAAATTCCTTAATTTATGTGTAATCAAATTTACAAGACTATTTGTCTACTTACAGCTCCCAAAATGAAGATAAAGTCGTCTTTTTCAATGAAGTGTTTCATCATAAGAAGCACTGCTGCTATGCTGGTCTGGTTGTGTTGCATGGCTGTAGTGTTGCTCTCAATGTCCCGCAGAAGACTCTGAATATCTCTGTTCTGCGACTGTCTTTGAAAGAAGTTTATGATCCTCTTCCCCTTGGTTTGAAGAGCCTCTCCTAGGCGATCACAGATATCAATACCTGTGAGAGTTTTGAAATGTGCACAGAGTCCTCTTTTCGTTAAAGATTTCATTTCATTCTGTTCACTAATGAAAGCTACAGTTTGGTACCAGTATTTTTTCTGTGCTCTGAAAACGATCACTATTTTTCCATTAACTGCCAAAATCTTTTTCCGTTGAAAAGAAGTTTAAAAAATGACTATGGTCACATGTAAAAATGCATTCAAAATAGGTTCAATATCTAACGTTAACGTTAAGCCTGGCTCTTGACCAGAACGTTTCACAAAGACAATGATTCATTTGTAACGTTAACGTTACTTTTGAAAAAGTTACCGCCGCTTATCAGCTAGCTTATCTCACTATGGAGGAGCACGTTAGCTAACGTACACACCAGACGTGACAACCTTGAACCTTGCTAATAATGTTAATACATTTATATTCGTAGCGTATTTACCTTTGTTGTTTGCTGGTTCCCAGCCTCAGAGTACCAGTAAATCCTCTTCATGTAGCTAATGTTACACCACCGCCGTTGTTCGGCTCAAGTCAGCTAACCCGCTGCGCCGCTTCAAAGACGTCTCTGGCCGCTTACCGTTGTCGCTGTGTGTGCCTCTCCTGAACTTCTTCCCCCGCAAAAGAGCTAACGTGTTAGTTCCCAATCTGAACCGTTAGGCAACAGTTCAAATTTCTAAAAGTGAAAATTAAGTTGAAGAAGAAATCTGCAATAACTCGCTGGACACAGTGTGTGACGTCAGCCGAAATCCCCATGATGCAGTGCACACTACAGTAATTAACTCTAAAAGCAATTAGCAGTATTTTACTGGGTGGTATGTGGTGAGTAACTGTAGAAATTACAAAAATGTCTAACAGTACACTTTATGTAAAACTTCACTGTGGACAACAGGAGATCCTGTACTGGAAGCCACAAATTGCAACACAGTCAAGGGTCATTGTAGAGTCAGAGGACACAAATGTGTTGAAATAAAAGAAGAATATTAGGGAATAACCCAATAAAATGAAGATGTGAGTCCTGACTCAAGCCAAAAAGAAAGCTACAAGCTGTATCTGTGGGAAGGTGAGGGGAGGGTGAGGGTACATGAGCCTTTCCAAATACTCAACATATCTGTACCTATTTTAATTAGTCACTTCTTTTTAGATACGGTAAGTATTGTGCTGCCATCCAAGTGTGTTTGTTGCTGCACGTTTGACTCTTGGCCTTGTTGAGAACAACACATCGGCGTAAAGAGTGGAAACGTGATGCTGCGTTTGATATAGAGTTCTTTTTTGGCCTCTTTCATTTGAGATTGCATCAAGCTATTGTAGTGGTGATGACTTACACTCTTTGTTCTTTATATGGGTCAGAGTGGGAAGGCCAAGAATTAATTTTGTTACTTAAGGAGGAAGAGGAAGGCCACCACAATTCGCTGTAAACAACAAGGCTTACTGGGAGATGTTGTCAAACATACAGTACATGAGTAAGCAGCCCGCACTGCTCCAAAACTAGTGGAATGTATCGGGTGCCATCAGAAGCGGGAATCAAAACATACAAAAACTCCAGCACTCACGGACAAATAGTCTTCTTGTGTATTGTGGGCCAACAATAAATAAGAAGAGTATTTAGCCTCGAGTGAGTTTTTGTATGTTTAGATGGTGTAAAACAGACAAAAGCTGTGCAGACTAACCTCATGCCTGCAGAGATTGAACTTTGCCAAAAATTAACTTTTAAGAGAGCAAGGAGATACTACGAAAGCCATTTTTCACTAAGAGAGATGAGAGAAGACAATTAAGAGAAAAGCTGAGAGTCTGTAGCATGGAATCAAATTTTGGTCAAATGTAAGCAGGAAATCAGGATTATACTGAGACACGCTGTTTGCCTTATACATTTTCTGCTTGATACCATGAAACACATGAAACTCAAACCCAAGGTATACAGGCACATTAAATGTAGCCTGAGCTCTGTGTATGAATGAATGAATGAATGAATGAATGGATGATTTTTTTCATATCCCAAAACAGGAAAAACATATAATGTATATGTGTCAGATACAATGCTCTCACACATTTATAAACCTTTAATAAAAACTGAGCCAAGTCAAAAACCTTCTATGCAAGCTTAGTTTTTATTTTATTTTATAACACTTCAAACTCATTTTTTTTAATATGCATGTAATCCAAACTTAGATAATAATGTTAAATAATTCTGCAATTGTTATGAAATTAAGTTGTGGTCGTGGCGATCATGCCTTGTTACTCCTAACTTGCCAGTGACTGGGCTTGCCATTGTAGTAGCCACGTTCCCATGCCAGGGAGTACAACCCTTCCTTAAACCAAATAAACTTCATGACATGTCATTGTGTCAGAACTGGGCGTCGTTGCCGTCTCCTTTCCTGGCCATGGATTAAGAGGTGACTGAAATGTTTACCGAGTTCCGTTCCACCACTCAGAAGCAGCGGCCACCAGTCAACCAGACAATCCTCCTTCCATTAAAGACTCTGGGGTCCTGAGATATGACCCTGTAGGTTGCACTGGGGTTGCACAGAGAGCTGGAGGGAATGTGGCAGTGAAAGGACCAACTGACATTGTCATGAAGCTACTCCACTATAATTTAAAAAATGATGAAAATGGGTAGTATGGCACCTTTAACCAAACCAAAACATAAAATAATACAACCACGCACATCTGTTTACCATGTGGTTTTATTGAAACACTGGATTATGTTTTCCTACAACACTGATGTGGTATGCGCACAAGTAACACGAACAATGGAATATAAAAAAGTTGAAGAATATGACACGAACGAGTGTGAGAGGCATCTTTTTGGTCTCTTTTGCTGAGTATTTATTACAGCAATATAAAACCAGTAGAACCAATCAACAACATATATAATTTAGTTATTAATTTGAATTTAGAGTTTGGTATTAATAGATGTATTTAGATTTGGTGACACCAGAAATTTAAACCACATCAAAAATACTAAGTGCACTTTTAACACAATGTTCTTGTTTGTTAAATCCACAACCTTGCATATATTCTTTCCACATAGATATTCTTGCCATTGATTGTAGCTCGCAGATATAGATACACATATATTATAACAGGAGCAAAAAGCTAGCCTAGCATTCATCTTAACATCATGTAAGCTATGTTATGCACTACTTCAAGTCTTAAAATGTAAAAATGACAAGTGATGATCAGCTGCTCTGCATACCATTGGGAAAACAAAACAGTAAATTCCTTTGATGAAATCATCAAAAAACAAAACAGAAATTTAACATTCTTCAAAGGCTTGGATTTACAATTGTATGCCATTCAAATATTTTCTCCAACAGTTAACTTAATATTGGCTTCTTACAGCTAATATTCATATTTCTTCTACAATTTGTCCTTAAAAACAGATACTGCTTAGCAGTCTTTTAATGCCTGACATCAAATTATGAACAAACCTAAGGCAGAGCACTGACATATACATTATACAAAAAAATGTAACAAAAACACAACAATAAGCCGCCATTTTCTTAGCTTTTTCTTAATCAGTCATTACAGACTATGTTTACATGCACATATAGTATTTTGGGTGTTCTATCCTTGTTAGATTCTTGCTCAGGAGATTCTCTGTATGTAGCTTTCTCATCTCACTCTGTCTACATGTAATGTATTTTGAGTATTACAATGGAAAACATTCTGCCATTAAAACTGATAAAATGTCTCGGGGTATATCCGCATGTTCAGCAATCACATTCAGGTCTCTCATAATCAATGTAAGAGTCTTTCCAGGTCACTGGAAGCAAGGCTTGACATTTACTTGCTCCAACACATGAACAGAAAGCCTCAGTAATTTCAGGGAATATTGTTGTACGTGTAAACATAGCCATTGACCTCAACCTCTCCCTCTTCCCTCTCTCAGGCTGGCAGTATACTTTACACAAAATCAAATTTGGCAGGTTTGCAGGTGTAAAACTGTGAGTTTGGAAACCAAAAAACACAAGATTTTGGTTTGATTTCCCAGGTTGGCCAGCTAAACATCCTGAGTCAGCCATTACACAAGAACTTTGGGCCACTTCTACTCCTCCTGCGATTTTGTTCCACCAGAACTATAGTGAAATCAAATTCTTTAATTTTCAGCAAATGGAATCACACTAAACACTACAACAAACTGTACCAGTTGTGGTATAACTCTACAGTCTGCTACCATCATGACCCACAAGCTTCTCCAGCTGGTGTGGATGTCATTAAACAAACAGACCAGAGTCGCATTTGCTCGCAGCTCTGCATTTGACAAAAGCCTTCGAGAACATGCCAAATTCAATTTTATTTGGAGCATACTGCTGGCCTAACACCGTTTCTCTTCCCTCAAGCGCTGACAAACACCAGGCGGGTGGAGTAGATCAGGTCGACCAGGTAGAGGACGAAGTTGACAGCAGTGAGCACAGACACCGCCATGAGCTTATCCCAAACACACAGCCCCAGCACGCTGCTGCAACTGTACGGCCTTTGTTTTGTTCCGCCATGCTTGGGGTCAAAGTTGAAGATGGGCCAGATAATGGTTGCTGACAGATAGAGGACCACGGCCAGCAAGGCATAGGCAGACAGGAAGCGAGCAAACGGGAAGGGGAGGCAGCCGGTGCACTCACCGATACAGAGCATGATGATGCCAGCCGACAGGATGAAGCAGATGCAGTAGACGGACATGCAGTACTTGAGTGCATCGTGACGGTCGTACAGTATGGGGTCGCTGACGAAGACAAAAATGATGCAGGCCACGAAGGTCTCGCAAACTTTCATCAAGCCAGGGGCTGTGGCCATGTAGCCGGCCACCTCGCCTGGACGCGCCTTGCTGATGCTCACCTCGCTCATGTAGGCGATAGTGGCCAGGCAGGAAAAGACGGTTGACACGATGCGGTAGTCGCGGATTTCACTTTGGCCCGTCGTGCCCTTGAGGAAGTAGAGGGGGAAGATGATGGAGGCAGACAGGCAGAGCAGGGCGGCGTAGCAGGCAAAGGTGATGGGGAAGTTCTTCCAAGAAACAGGGGCTCTGGTCTGAAGGCCGAACAGCTCCACCAGGATAACGAGCAGAGTCCCAGCGAAACTGAAGGCCCAGCAGAAAATGCACCAATCGCCAGTTCCGTGGTAGAGTCTGCCACCATGTACAGCCACGGAGAAGGCCACGCAGGAGAAGACCAGGGCTGCCAACCTTGTCCATAGGAGGGGGCTGGAGTGGAAGACTATAGCCATGATGTAAGATGCAGTAGGTGATGAGAGAAACGGAAAAGGTTCCTGTGAGGTATGAGTCTCTTCCTTTCGGGAGTCACTTCGTCAGGTTTTTACAGCCACTCAGAGCAGGCAGAGAAAACTGTAAGAAGAAAAGATATTGAAAAGAATTGGTAAGCAAAATTTTAGAGCTTCATGTAATTTCAGACCTCTAGATGAAGTACAACATACGACCACATGAAGGCAACAGCTTGCAACTCTAGTGAAAACTCCTACATACCATTTTCTGAAACACAATGCTGTTATTGTGTTGTTATGAATGGTTGAAGCAACAAGTGAAACCATGAAAACACAATTTCAACCCACAAAAACTGCACTGTGGCCACATCACATTTACATCTGGTCAAATCATCTGGCGAACACTAATCTTTTTCTCTGGTAGTCTCTGCCTCATATTAAACTCCAGACTGCTTTCTCAACAGCATTCCTGTGCTGAGTGCAGACTGTTTCACTCTGACATTACTCCATGCTCATGTTCTCAGTGACGGGCGTGGCAGTGCAACCTCCAGCGAACCTACAGTGTGTCTGTCATGTTCTAAACATGGCCCTCTTCACTTGTTCCACACCCACTCCAAGGGACACTATCTACACTGCAAACAAATCTGAAATCTTAAAGGTGCAGTTCACTCCAAAATGAAAAATACACATTTTTCCTAGTGCTACTTATCCATCTAGATTGTTTTGGTGTGAATTGCAGAGTTTTGGGGATATTGGTTGTAGAGATATCTGCCTTCTCTTGAATAAAATGGAACTTGATGGCACTTTGCTTGTGGTGCTCAAAGCACCAAAAAAATACATTTGAAAAACTCAACAGCAATGTCTCTTTTCAGAAATTATGGCCCGGTTACTCAAGATAATCCACAGACCTTGTTGTGAGCATTTCCAGGTTGAAACTATTTTCTTTTCTAATATTTTCTACAGTGTAGAAAAATTTCCTTCTCCTTTCTAATGTAGTTAGAAAGTAGAAGGATGAGAGACAAGCTAGCTAACCTACCTTAGCTAGCTAATGTTACAGCTCAGTAGAGGAAGACATCATTCATGTTTACATTACGTGCTGTCACGAGCACAAGCCTCTCGTAGTAGATACATGTTTCCTTCTGCACAGTGATACGGTGTAGCTCGGTAGAAAGAAAATAGTTCCCGCATGAAACTGCTCACAGTAAGGTCTGTGGATTATCTTGAGTGACTGGGTCATGATTTCTACAAAGAGACATTGCTGTTGAGTTTTTCAAATGTATTTTCTTGGCTCTTTGAGCACCACAAGCGAAGTGTCATCTAGTTCCATTATAATAGAGAGAAGGCATCTTTACAGCCAAAATCTCCAAGACTCAGCAACTCACACCAAAACAATCTAGATGGATAAATAGCACTACAGGTAAGAGGAAAAAATATGTATTTTTGATTTTGGGGTGAACTGTGCCTTTAACAAGTCTTTGTCTCTCGTGCTGCTGGGTATTCAATTCTGAACTTTGTTCAAAGAAACTGCATTAAACAGGTTATGAAAATCTATTTTCTCAATCAGGTTCTTATTATGAGAGATGGGGTTGTATATGAGCACAATTTTGCTTTCAAAATTGTTTTTGATCAGCTAAGTGATTATTTGACATATTTTCCACTCTAGTTTTGGCATGTTGGCATGACTGGCAGATTGCGATCAGGATATAACACACAACCATGTTTGTTGCTCGCTTCACTCCGCCTTCACCCTCAAATTTGGATTTTGTGGTGACGCCAAGAAAAGGCGCCAAACTCCACTCTTTATGACTCCCATTTTGAAAATGATGGGTGATGTGATGTTTTCAGCATGAGATCAGGTGTCAAATGGTTGCAGATTCAGCTGTACCCATTGCAGGGCAGTGAAGGGTTTTTCCAGTTAATACAAATGACTCAAACCGCAACTTGATGTGCGGCTGCATCGTGCTGTGATCTAATGCTGCTACTGTCGTTATGCTCTTTCTCCTCTACGATGGCTTTCTTTAGAACCAGGAAGCTGATACTGATGACAGCTGATGTTTGTTTCTGAACATTTTAGCCTATGCTTTCCAAGTTTTTTTTTGTTCCTTTCTTCATGAAAAGTCTAGAAAACAGCTGCTCTGCATTCAGAAAAACAAGATTTTACGTCATGGAAAGACATTTAACAAGATAAGGTGAACATTTTCACAGTGCAGAAACCCTCTGACCACACATGCTGTCCTTCCTCCCATTCCACTTGACACCCATCGCCAACTTGGCTCCACAGGCGCTGCGCTTCCAGTTTACACAGAGAGACAGTTATAAACAAGGAGAAAGGGCCTGTTTACATTAGTCCCATTAAACACCAATAAAAAAAGACTGGGGAGGCGAAAAGCTGAGCAAAGCCAGGTATGAAAAGGACAAGAAGAGATAGAAATGGAAAAAGAGAACCCTAAAACTCATGCAGGATGACTCACTTGAAGCCAAGAGGGAGTGGAGGGGAGGGAAAGGAGTAAAAAGAGGGAGGAACACGGGGGAAGCCCTGTGCCTCGGCCGTAGAAGGACACATAGTTTAAACACAATGATGGAGTGGAATAGCTGAAAAGTGAGTCACCAATGGGCCCCACTCTTTCACCACTCCTCCCCCCTTCTCTCTTATTTCTTGTAAGATTTTCCAACTTGATGATGTGTTCCAGATGTGCTGCAGTCTGGCTGCTGCTGAACAACTGGTAACTTTGTCATATTTGCCAAGCTCTTTCCTTTCCTCTCTTTTTCTTTCCTTCCTTCCCTCCTCATCATCTCGTTTGGCGGCTACTCCCTCTCTTTTTCCATCAGTTGTCCTCTTTCTCCCCTCCCAGCTCAATGCTCCCACTCCAGCTTTAAAGGCAGGGTACTAATTATGCTTTGTGTAAACCACTCAAAATAAACGTATATGGAGGGTCGTAATGGAAAAATCAATCCCGCCGCCATTACTTTGCTGCTTATGGAATAAAGTCAGGAAAGAAAATACGAGAGGAAAATGGCAACAAAAAAGGAGAGACGACACGGGAGCCCAGTGTGGAAAAAAAATGTCTTTCCACAGCACAGCATGGAAAACACGACAGGATCACACAAACGGGGGGCACTTCCCCAAATGGAAGAGGCGCTGAAAATAGGTTTACTTGCAACAGAACTGCAGGCAGGATGTGATACGATCATCATGCTCCTCTGCACAGTCACTTTTCATACAAACAGCAGGGGAGTGTGACCTGCACACACACACACACACACACACACACACACACACACACACACACACACACACACACACACACACACAC
>JBBPCS010005797.1:0-10233 GCA_037974645.1 Hollardia meadi
AAAGGAACAATCCGGCGGGCACAGTTCAATTAAGGGGCTGTATTCCCTGCTCCTCTGCCAAGTCTCGGTCAGAAACAGATCCAAGCATTTGGAGGTGAATAAGTCATTCAGCACAAAAGATTTGTTGGCAATAGAGCGCGCATTAATCAGCGGCATCCTGAGGGGCACAGACCCCCTGCTAGACACAGCGGGGGCCTGAGCCAAAGGGTGGAGGTAGCGGGAGTCTGATCCGCCACCTACAGCGGGACGTCTAGAAGCACAATTTGCAGTATTTTCCTCGGATTGAGAAGCGGCGACATACACGCCAGCGTCCTCTCACATCTGGTTCCGTAGTAGAAGTTTGACAACATCACCTCGAGAACTGGACCACTTTACTAGTACAGCCAAACAAGAAGCAAACGCAACAACACATAGAAAGCCAGCTTACGATAATAAGTTATTCCTCACTAGGCCAGCAACAAGAAGGCGAGCTCTGCGTCTGTCTTGCATCCCTTCGTGTCTTTTAGCACTTTCCAACAACTAAAAGCCAGACCGAGATTTACTCTTGTCCTTGGTCACTCTTTTTCTCTTCCTCACTTCCTCCAACAAAGTCTTCCTCTGTCTCTTCGGTGCCTTTGCCATGACGAACATACTGACCATGAGCTTCTTATAGCTAGCTGAAAAGTTGAGTAACTGCCGTAAAGTGTTGTGTGCTCATGTGACAATGGCCCCGGGACGCTACCTCAAAGTTACATAGTGCAGTATCTGACGATCTGGGCGTGCTGTGGCAGTGGAGTGGGGTGGGGTGGGGTGGGGGGACATATACATATTCCCCCTCCTGTTACAAGTCAGTGTCCCATCAAAATGATTTTGAAGCTGTTATTTTAAGGTAAAAAAGTTACGCAGTGGGGCTTTAAGGTCAATTGTTTATTAACATGAAGCTGTTCTTTCTGCTCTCACCACTCTTAAGCAATTTGGCAAAAAAAAGAAAAAAAGAAAAGAAAGAAATCTAGGTCAGGTCAAGACTATGTCAAAACCTTGTATATGTATATATACAGTATATACGTTTTGTCTGATTGTTTTTTGGATGCTTTAACTGTGCACTCTCCCTTATGGCTCTTGGTGTATGGAGAGCAGTTTTCTCTATTTTTCGCTCTACACAGTACAAATCTAGACCTTTAAATAAATCCTTCACATATGACATTGAACATTGAACTTAAAAATTCTCTTTTCAAACCCCTATTGACTGCATATAAAAGTGGTAATAGAATATTCAATAGAATGAAAAAAATCATTACTTTTTGAAGTTAATTGCTACATTTAGCTGTTCCTGCTCATCAAGTTATAGTGTTATAAAAATAATAAGGAAAATAGAAAATATACAGATACTGTATATGTCCTTCCATCTACTGGCATGCAACATCTCTACCTAGTGGGTGCTCTATTTTTAAACCCATTGGGGATTTAAGTTTGGGTGTTTTGATCCTTTGAGGTTGCTGTAGCTGGTCAGTGCAGTAGCAGCATAGTAGATTGAGTTAGCAATGTGAAGTCAGCAGCTATTAGTTCATTTCCACAGAGCATAGTAAATACAGCCCACATGCTGTTTTATGTTAAGCATCTGAAGACAGTATTATGGCAGCCTCAATGCTATTTCCATTCATGTTAATAAATCCTATAATGTGCTAGCATCGAGCTCACAGACTTATTGATTGACACAGTTATTTTGACATACAGTTAGTGGCAGTGCGGTCACTTACTGATCCTTAGCTAGAAGTTTTATTTCAGACCTCAACAGGAAGTTCTGCTGTGCTTGAGCTTCAGAAAAGCTCAGGAAAAAGTAGCTTGTGTGGATGCTACCATCCTACTTGATCAATAAAAGAGCTAAGCTATTTATAAGCTTTTGAGAAAACAGTGACACTATCAACACATTACTAAGAAATGTAGTTGAGGTAGTGACGTTGCTACTTGTAACATCGTTACTGCCCGTCAGGATCCACTTCCATATTTGACACTTCTTGCCAAGTCCAGTCTATCTGATATTATACTGTTTCATCACGTGTAACCAGAAGAAGATAAAGTATGTAGCATTCCTGAGCTCTGGCTGGCTTACCTTCTTTCACACCTTTAATATGACAGATGAACTGACAAATCACATTCTGTTTGTTTGTGCTGATTATTTGTGCAGCTGTGTCAAAGAGATGGTGATGGGCTGGAGGGGAGAGGTTCTACGTTACCGGCTTAACAGGATGAAAGCAGCGACCCTACAAAGCTTTTAAACAGCAGTGAATCGATGAGATAAATCCCTCACATTTTCATGCAGGCCTGCTCACTGCATAATCTACCAACTGCAGCAGCCACATCAGTGAGTGGGAGTGGCTGTCTGCTGAACAATTAGCCTCAGCCCCAACCTTTAGTTGCTGCCTTGGATTATACACTGTCACTCATTGACAGCTTTCCCCAGCTAACAACTTATGCTTCCTTTTGAAGTAACAAAATCCCTAAGCTGCAGTATGAGAAAACCTCCTTCCATCCTGTCCTCTCCAAAAGCCAGCTTCAAATATATGCTGTCTGCATATGTGACAGACAATGGGGGTGGGAGAAGGGATGTGTACTCTCTGCTGTTGCTTTGATGTTCAGCAGTAATAGAAAAAGGGGTTTTGGTTTCCGGCTGCGCGGCCTTGCTGCAAGTCGCTGCAGCTCTTTTGACTGACAGAAACAAATGAGCATCATGTTCATCTCTGAGTCTTTGAAGAGGCGTCAATGCCACCCCACTGTTTCTTCAAATCTATGTAATGGGAGTGGGAGAAATTGTCAGGCCTGCTTGAGCTCAATTTCACACACTTCATGAAAGTCAAGACTAGGTTGTCATTCTTACTTAATCCATACAAGGCCCGAGGCACTGAGGGTGGATTTGGTCCAGGACATCTCTGAAGTTGAACAGCAAACTATTAACCTCTTTCTGCTAGCCAAACAGCCTAAAAGGGCTGAGTTGAATTGGGGTTACTCATCCGTAAAAAGCAGTAGCTGGTCTTCCACTTCCAGGGGGTGGCTGCACAAAGATAGGTTAGAGTGGCTGAAAATTTAGGCCCATCTTTGCTTTAACACTTGTGCCAGATGTTGAAAAGGTGTAAATATATGGCGTTTATTAGATTATTACACAATCCAACAGCCAGTCGGAAACCATCCTTGTGAGGGAGAACTTGTGCTCTGCAAGTGCACACAACATTAACGGAATGTTTTTGGGGCTGTGATGAGCGCATGCTCGACCCTCCCTCCATGCTCGCAACTGCACAACACGCTCGCTTGGCTGCAGAGTCTGTGCGCACAGTGAAGTTGAATTTTGAGACTTTGGAGCCAGGGGTTAGGTCAATGTAGTCTCCGATTGGTCTCTTCAATGTGCATTTAGAGAGGGGGAACAAAAGACAAGACTCACCTACAACAACATGGACCGTTCTCTGAAGCCGGACTTTGAGTGTGTCAGTGATCAAACCAAAGTGACCAATCAAAGGGAGGAGACGTCATCAAACTGACCCCCGCCTCAGCACAAATGCCCCCTCGGGACGATGCCTTTACACTCGCAGTAAATCTTGTGTGCGCTTGCAGAGCACAAGTTCTCCCTCGCGTGGATGGTTTTCGCTTGCGGTGGCTGTTGTGTGCTCTTGTATCATGTGCATGGTTTTTATGGGCGTGACTTTTGAGACTAATTAAGAGACTAAACGGCATATAAATGCTTCAAGACACACACATGTTCTTTACCGCTCCAGTGATGTCAACACATAAGATCATGTTGTGTTTATTTGATCCTCGTCAGTTCTACTACTGAATGATCCGAGTGAGTGAGAGAGCATTGATTTGTATGGGTGAGGATGAGAACCCACTCTTTAGCCTCGCTTTTCATAAATACGACTCAACAATGTGACTATTCATTTAAGGACAGTTGTTTTTCTCCTGGTGTTTTTACCAAACAGCTTCAGGTTGTTATCACCATCATCTGGACTGGACTAATCCTGAAATGCATTAACACCAGAAAAAAGAGAACCAACTGTAATCAGATTTGGGATGAGAGTAATCACGGGTATTTAGATCATCTCCAGCTCAGGTCGGCTGTGATGTAAACATGGCACCTGGGTGGACACGCTAATTTCTGCCTCTTTTCCAGCGTGACGTTATGACGCATATTGAAGTTAGGTACATTAGCATGCAAATACTTTTCTGTTTCTATTCATGCAGCGCTCCAACATTGTTCAGTCCATGCTGAGTTTGAAAGAGAGACTGAAGGAAAAAGAGATTTTTTAAAAAGTAACCACCGTAACATTGTCAATGGTCTCCATGTCAGTACCTGTTTGGTACTGCACATGTGTAACTCTCAACAGAGATGCACATGTTTTTCTTCCATCATCAGCCCCAGAAGAAAACTATATGTTTAATTCAGAATGTTATTGATAAAACTTCTTTTAAACAAGTGTTAATGGTCTATTGGATGAGGTATATGATCTGCTGCTGTTCCCTGTTATCTGGCGTGTTCGGGACATTGAAAGTGATACACCACACAGAAAAGGCAAACTAGTCTACTGGTAATGTGAGGCTTTATCCATGTTTTAAAAAAAAATGCAGATGTGCACTAATTTTGGTGTAAAAGTGGTATTCCTTATTGTGGGTGGGTGTATAGACAAAATTGACTTGAGTGCAAATACTGTAAATTAATGTATGCTTCAGAAAGGTAAATGCCTATCCTTAGGCTATTTCGCAACCTAACACCATGGCTGCGCCTTAATCCATTTGACTGCAGTTTACTTACTTTATGACTATGAAACAGATATTTCAGACACTATTATCATTTCTGACAGGCGTAGAGTCATAGGTCTGTAATTTACAAATACATAAAATATGACATATTGTATTTTGGTATAGTTGGCAGAAAGTACTGTTCATGCAATGGGACTATATAGAGTAGAAGATAAAGCTGTCAGAGCTGCTAACGATCCTTCACGACGTCAAGTCAAGAATCAGGAACGGATTCACTTTTTATGCCTGAAGTCTGACTGTGGTGTTGTCCATGGTCAGTCTATCTCCAGTCAGACCCATTAGGAGCTGAACCAGTTCATGGCTTACATGTAATTTCTTATTAGTGGGTCATTCAGTGCTATGATTTAATCTGGCACTTCTTATTGGTTTGGTATGAGTGCAGATGCTCAATAAGTGGACAGGGATATGATTATTATCCCTTTTGCTATTTAAATTTTTCACATTGGAGTGACAGGCCACACTAAGATGGTGTGTGGATGAGTCCAGTAATAAGGATATTAAACACCTCTGACTGGAGAGGGGTGACCTTCCTGCCATCAATATGAACTATGTGTTTTCCTGAGCTAATATATAGTATATTTAAGATAGTGAAGAGGAAACACATCCTTCCCATTCCTATGCATATGAGCCAAAACCAAGGTAAAAAATGGCAGTAACTGAACCAAACATTTTCAGAGCATTTACATACGCAGCAGCAGCAGCTCCCTTATTTAGCCCAATAAATGTGATGTCTTTTGTCCTTGGCTGGAAATAAAAAGTCTATCTGCAGGAGATTATTTGCAGGCGATGATTTTCTGGTGGGAACTGTAAATTTATTTAGAGCTGAATGTGTTGAAAGTAATGTCAGTACAGTAAGGTTGTCTGGAAGATAATGTTGGCCTGCTGGTTGCAAGGGCGTAGGTTTGGTTTCAACAACCAAAACTGCAATTTTAGCATCTTTTTAGGAGAATATTGACAGTAAATTAAAAAATGTCCCTAAGTAGTAGTATTCACCTAACATATTTGGCTCTTTTGCCTTCAACAAGGTGGTGTCTATTTGGACTGCCCCTCGTTTCCACTAACTGTAGCGACTTATCAATTCATTGCATAAAATTACAAAATTAAATAAGTTCTCCAACTTGAGGTAATGATACATACATATTATCCACCGGCCTGGATATGCTATAGAACAGCCTCTAAATAGAAACTGTTTCCTCTTCTGCTTTGTAGGACAGAGCTGCATGTTGAGAAGAAAGACAGAAGAAAACAGAAGGCAGAGCAGTCCTCCTCTGTGGTTTGGAGTAGAGCGGAGCTTCTCCCAATCCTGTCACCTGACAACTGAGGACTAGTCAGACTGAGACAGTGACAGTTTGGGGTCGGAGTGTGTTTCCACTCAGCTCAGTGGCCGGGCGACTGGAGAGCTACAACATGCCCAGAAGAGCAGCTCATGAATGGCAGGTATCCTAAAAGTAGATAGACTCCCTCTAGATTCCTGTGACAGTGCTTGTACCCCTGCTGATATAATCTAACAGGTGAACAGTGCTATGGAGAGGTAGCCCTCCAGCTACTCGCTGGATTTGTAAGTCCAGGACTTACTGGATAAATAAATGTCAATCATACAATTAGTGTGGCTCAAACTGAAAGCAGACAATTGAGTGATCATTGCCCAACAATGAGGACATTTGGCTATCCATAGAGCCTGTCCTGTAGTGGGACCTGACATACAGATTGCTCAGAGGAGGGAGGAAAGAGCCACAGGGCAATTAAATGTGTAAAAACTGCTTTTATTCCCTAGAAACATGGTAGTTACAAATTTCATAACAATCTGCCTGTTAAATGATAAAATATCTTGTGTGCACATTTGACATTTGAAAATGATTTTGGAGGAAAAGGGAAAAAAGTGAACTGAACGTTGAAACAAACGCTGACTGTTCAAATGAAAATAAATCTGTTCAGTTTTGACATCACTACCTGATAGTGGCTCTAAAAGAAAAGTCAGGTGTTCACCAAAAAACCCGAACCTGTAGGATCTAGATTTCATTCATCTTCTGGGGACCATTAATATTTATTTAAGTAGATGGAAGTTTATGGAAAAAGTTTTCTGATCAGTCTTTAGGTTGTGTGTTTTAGAAAAGTGTCGGTCACTGTTGGATAGATGACTAGGTGGATGGACTGATCAACTAACTGACCACATAAGGCCACAATTCCATACAAACAAAGATTATTGATTGTTGCACAGAAATGACCCTGTGTTTGAAATGATTGCACAATCCTGGAAATGTCAGTTTGAGTCCTGCAAAAACTACATGCATGTAGACCTAACATGCTAACACCATCAAAGAGGATTAATCATTGGCCAGAATGCCCTAGTGCTTAAAGTGATTGCTAGTTTGATTCCTGCAACAAGCACATCCCCTGTCCTGCAGCACCACACTGAACCTGCTCAATAGAACACTGTGCTAACACCAGGAGAGCAGTGGAAATGACATGATGCACCTTACTATCTGTGAAGAATAAACAACAAATCAGATGAAATGTAGGCTAAAGTGTAAATGACTGTTTAATGACAATGATTTTTTCCAGCTTTTTAATAACTCTGCTCTTGAATATTGCTACATTAATAGCTGGCACTCTGAGCTCAAGAAAGGAAAGTCAATTAAATATAAAGATCGAGGAGAGCATTCAATAACTCTCCACCTAATGTGCTTTATTTCTACTTATCTTCCTCAATTCATTTCAAATGTCTGTCACAATATAAGCCCTTTTCTGAGAGTCAAATCTGTCAATCTCAGCCTAAAGCATTTCTCTACACATGGTGTGTCACAGTATAAACAGAAGAGACTTACGGAGGGAGTGCCACTCGTCCTGCTTTATTGTCTTGGTGATGTTGACGGAGAGGTTTTTGGGTATCGTAGCCGAGGAGAAGTGATACTTAATGTAGGAGCACCTTGCAATGGACCCTGTGGAGAAAAAACACAAAGGAATATTTTTTTTCTTTCCTTAAACAGAAAAAAACACTGACTCATGGATCATTCCATAAGTCCACGCAGAGCAGGACTGAATGGAACGTTAAGATTACATTGTTCCACAGTGTCATGACTCAGCTGTAGAAGCTCTGTCTCCAGTTATTAATCAAATACTCAGACACTGGCAAATCACTCGTCCTTCCTAAAACAATAGCAATCTGCTGTTGTATGAGACTATTGTGTCAACGCTGAAAAACACTTTCAACATACACTTCTACAACTAGAAGCTCTGACACAATGCCTGTCAGAAAATGTGTTCCTCAAAAGCTATTAACTAATCAGTCAAAGGAGCCATTCAGCATATAATTATAAATGTCTCGGAGAGTCCCCTGGCCTGGTGATGTGTGTGGGATTTCAAGATGAAATGTTTGTAGACCTGAGTTAAAGTGACAGTCAGGAAGATGTCTGAATTGGGCTGTAGAAAGCTGCTTCATCACAATGGTGAAAGATGGTTCAGAAGTTTTTGATCCTGTGAATACCTGTGACTTCTCTCTCTCAGTAGCAAAGAAGGAAGTATGATGATGTGTTTAAGCCTCTGTAAACCCTCAGGATGGATGGTTGCGTGTACAAAGCAGAGACCACTGATTGTATTCTGTCTCCTGTCAAATCAAGCATAACGAGTTTCCCCTAACATGAACCACACAGTTTTAGCTGCCTAAATTTGACCAAACTTAGTGAAAGATCATGATAAGCTCATACAAACTGTCTTCTCTTAGAACACTGCAGAAGAAGACACAACGAAAAGATGTAATTAAAAGCTCAAACGAGTGACAACGATGTGGAAACATGATGGAAAAACGACATGTCTGTTTCTTAAATTCATTTGAGGAAAGTTACAATCTCCTCACTGAGCCAAACAGATCTGATGCTTTCGTCTGCTGTCTTTAGCAGTGACACCCCCAGAAATTCTTCATAGGGGCCAGGTGGGGTCACTGAAATTCTCGGGCTGGCACACCCAAACCAAAAGCCATAACTGACTTAGGAATTATATTATGATGTTGTAGTATATAGACTAGTTGAAAACTGTGTAAGAGTTAAGGAATCATATACTGATATAGTTTGACTTCTTATTTTACAGTTAATGTTGCTAATTATCTGATGTGCATAAACTGGTACAGGTAACATTTAGTGTATGTATCTGTATATACAGGGTGCGATTTGTGAAAAAAACAGAGGGGGGGATGTTTTGAAACGTTTTCATTCAAGAAAATAAATCCCGAATTTCAGAACTTGAACTTCACTGCATTTGCAGGAATATTCTAAAGGGCTTTTCAGACAGGGGCGATTGACGCGGCTCGTAATTCATTTTCAATGAGAGGCGAGCGGGCAAGTACAAGCGGGCGCGATCCTGTGAAAGTGCCGCTGTCGTGCGGCCGGAGTTGAACTTTCCGGAACTTTGACTACGTGACAAGATGGACGAGAGGCCGTTTCCATGGTTACCACACGCGGAGCGCCTGCCGTTTAATCGCGGGGTGCTTGTCTGGCCGTCTATTCACATGAGGAGCGCAGTGAGACCCCGCGGATCCTAGCGTAGTGTCCGCCCCCTGTCTGAAAAGCCCAACTCATCAAGTAGCCTAGCACAATATTTTTTACTCGAATAGCCTATCTTGAATTTTCCTCATGCGGACACATAGGGGCTGCGATCATGCACAAAAAAAACAAAACATGCAAGAATTACATCTCCCTTCCAATACCATGATAGTGTCACTCAGCCAGGCATGCCAAAACACTTATTAATGAACTTCAATATTCAATAGAAAATAATCTCGAAATGAAATAGCACAACGTGGTGTCAACATAAAAATAAATAGGCTTCACGAACGCGAGCGCTGACAGTGGGTGGTCCATTTTGGATTTTATCGCCACTTCCTCCTACTGTACAGACATGATGGTCTTTAGTGGAGCAGAAGCTTCAGTGTATATCACAGTAGAAATATTGGTTCAGATTGTGTGTAAAACTTGTGCACTGACAAATTGTCTGTTTGGGTGCCAAAATTGCATAACATAGCCATTTTTACATAATATTGCTTAATGTCTGTCTTTTAATTTTCAATACAACTTTTTCCTATACAAGTGTTTCAATCCCAATGCTTCCCCATGTCACTTCAGGTTTTGTTTTCAATGCCAAATTTTAATGTTCAAGCCACACATTTCATGTCTGCTGTTTCGTGTTACTATACTGTCAACTATCTCATTTTGTTTACTGTTTTTAAATCACTTGTGTATGCGCCTCTGCCTGGGCCAGCATTAACACAATGTCAGAATGGTGGCTGGAATGCTCTGTGTTCATATTAACACTGTAATTTTCTGGCTGCTGGAGAAAGAGCTGCTTCCTTTTGACACCATTTCTGCATATCTGCTCTAATTATCTCTGGCATGACTGGATGGCTTACTGAAAATTGCATTATTGTAGTCCTGGGAGTTGAACTGCATAAACACCGGC
>JBBPCS010005799.1:0-10233 GCA_037974645.1 Hollardia meadi
GCATGATTCTTTACAATGGGAGCACGTATTGAGAATTTACAGATATCAAAAGATTTTCTGAACTGATTCCATATTTTCAAAGAATGAATAACGACTGGGTTAGAAGTATATTTGGTGAAAGGCTCTGAATATGGCAAACCAGAGCATAATAAGGCGAATAACGAGGTGGCCTTACAAGAGTCTCTCTCTAGGATTAGCCAGTCAGGTACAGCTACTATTACTTCATCCCTTTCCATCCAATAGGAAATCATTTTGATATTTGCTGCCCAATAGTAGAACTGAAAGTTTGGCAGTCCAAGCCCTCCCTGCTGAAGAGGTCTCTGTAGCATAGCTTTGCGTATGCTGGGATTCTTTTTATTCCAAATTAAGGAAGAAAGCTTTCTATCTAGGGAGATGAAAAATGTTTTGGTTAAGAAGACTGGTATACACTGAAACATATAAAGAAGCCTGGGTAGTATGTTCATCTTTATAGTGTTAATTCGACCTTCCAGAGACAAGGGCAACAGATCCCAATGATCAATATCCTCCTTAAGAGAGGACAGGAGAGGGGGAAAATTCGCTGAGAAAAGGTATTTAAATTTGTGTGTGACCCAAACACCAAGATATTTTATTTTGTCCATGCACACATTAAACGGCACCGTACAGATAAACAGGGATTCTCTTGCTGCCAAATTTATCAATAAATCAATCAATATAAATCAATCCACTTTTTTGCGTGTTTACTTTATAGCCAGAAATTTTGCTGAATTCACTTAAGAGATTAAGAACTACAGGAAGAGATGAGAAAGGGTCAGACAGATAGAGCAACATGTCGTCTGCATACAGCGAGACTTTATGTTCCAACCCTGCCCTGTAATACCTTTAATATCTTTATTGCTACGCAAAGCTATAGCTAACGGCTCAATTGAGATCGCAAAAAGGAGGGGAGATAGTGGACACCCCTGTCTTGTTCCTCATGTTAGTAAAAAAGAAGGTGAAATATTATTATTAATACGTACTGTGGCCATTGGCTAGCTTTATAGGATTTTAATCCATGATAAAAAATTTGGCCCAAATCTTTCAAGGGTATGAAATAAATAGTCCCACTCCACCCAATCAAAAGCCTTTTCGGCATCAAGAGATATAACTATTTCCGGTCTGTCGGGTGGAGAGGAACCATAAATAATGTTATACAGACACCTGATGTTGGAGGAGGATTGACGATTTTTTATGGAGCCCGTCTGGTCTGGTGAGATTATGGTTGGAAGGACTGCTTCAAGACGGTGAGCAATCATTTTTGCAAAAATTTTGCTGTCTACATTGAGCAAAGAGATAGGACGATAGGAGCCACATTCCTGTTTATTTTTGCCTTTTTTCAGAATAAGTGATATGGTAGCTTGTTGTAATGTGCATTGTGTATTTTTTAAATATTTTTGTCTTGTATACCCTTTGTGTTTTCCTACTTCTGTTTGATGTTGATGAAAGTACTTTGTGTTAAAAAAAAGAAGGTATATATAAATATATATATAAATAAAGTTTTACTAATACATTTCATGTCATAAAGCAAAATGTGAAAAAGGGTTGTGTTAACCACAGACCTTAGTTCAGGCATCTAAACAAAACACCAAATGACTTTGAGATGAGGGAACCAGAAACCAGAACCAGAAAATGCCAGAAAGGACTCATCCCTGCAGCATTCTGTAGGGAGGTGTTTTTAGTGTTTCGCCCACTGCATTTACAAACAGGAGTATCTGAATAGGTGCTGTCCTTCTCACCCTGTCCATCCAGGTTGGAGACTTTGTGCCCATGAACCAGTGTGAAAAGTGCATTTGTAGCAACCAGACAGATCCCAGCAGCCATCTGCACACCGTACAATGTCAGTCTATACCATGTGATACACACTGCCCTCCGGTAAGACTAGTCTCTCTCTCTCTTTCCCTCCCTCCCTCTCTCACTTACTTCCTTCCTAAGTTATTTGAGTACATTCTTTATGTCTTTACATTCATTTTTCAAAAGTAAAAGTCAACACTGGTATCACTAATGCCATCAAAAAAACGACCTCTGACAGATTTGCCGTGCTCTTTTTCCATTCTGCTTTAACTGTTCAATTATAAGTGTTCCCTTCTTACTTGATATTTGCTGCTAGGAAAGAGCAAAAACATGGATATCACCAAACATTAGATTTTTACATGTATATGTACATATGGAAACACATCAGTTGAGCAAAACTATCGGGTATGCAAGAGCACAAAACAAATTTAAACAGGGATCATTTTACAAAAACAGATCTGAGCGTTTACACAAGCAGATTCCTCAGTGCAAACAATGTTTTGAGAGCAAGCAAGGAGAGGATGGTGTGTGTGATCAGTCTGCGTCTCTTGAGAAGTTTTGTCAATGGATTTTATCAGTCACATGCACACTCACACTTTGAGCAAAGTTTCCTGGATTTGACCCAAGTATCATCCTGTAAGATGTCACCTTCTAACATCGAACAACTCTATGCTCTGCTCTAACAGCTTTTTCATTTGTTTAAAAGAGTTTAGCTGTGGAAAAAGGTGCGTTGTTGGTACTTCTCCAGAGTTGAGCCTCTGACAAGTCATCTACAGGAAAAAGTGATGGCAGATTCAAAAAGAACATGCACAATATCAACCCAGCAGGAAGTTTAAATCTTGAATTTGGTTTGTGCCCACAGGCACATTTTTTTGTGTTCTGTATTTGCCTCAACTTTAGTTTTGCCTCTTCACTGCCATTGGAAATAACGAATAAAAATAATGAAAAGATGTGAATGTACCAATTCCATTGATAGTTACCTGTTTAATAAAGCCATACTGTCAATCAGAAGAATACTAATGCCATCCCTGAATGGAAATCCTCACATTAAATAGCCTCCAGACTTACAGTTTGTCTTTGTGTTGCTATTCAGGGTTATGAGTACCAGAATGTCCCTAACCAGTGCTGTGGGAAGTGTATCCAAACAAGCTGCATTGTCACGCTGTCCAACAACTCAACACACACATTAAAGGTCGGTATATGTGTGTCTGCATGCACCAGATCACATGGTGTTCATTTGTACAGGGGCATCTAATTTTGTGCTATTTCAGCATAACGTTACATACGTCACACATGACGACAGGTCAAAAGAAAACATGCCACTGGATGTGCAGTTGGAGAAAAAAAGTTTTCTGTTGCTCTTGGTGTTCCTCCACCAGAATGTGTGACATCCAAGGGATAAACGAGAGAATTAAATCAAAAAGTATCACATCAGTAGAGTTAAATATAATACCTGCTTTTGTTTTTAAATGAATGGTATGTCGAGGCAGGGCAGACTTTTCAAAGCAGTCTGATGGTGAAATGATTACCTTTCTTACTCAAGTTTCAAAGATAGGACAGAATAGGATTACAAACTCTCAGCTGCGTTGCGTTTTAGAATATGTTTATGTTTTCTTCAAGTTTGATTTGCCATGTCACTGGAGTCAGCACAAATTAATAGGAAGTGAAGCACATCGTCATTTCCTATTAGACAAGGCAACAGGGAGGCCAAACTGCTCAGTCAAAGGATTTGAAAGCTAGCACACAAACAGTCCACATACATTGTAATGGAGATGCAAATTCTGATGTTTGCAAAATCCTGTTGTTATTCTTTAGCCTGGCACAATTTGGACTCCTGCTGGGAACCCCTGTGTGAAGTTTGAGTGTGTGAAGATCGCTAATCAGTACATCACTGTCGAGGCCAAGACCATCTGCCCTCCCTACGACCCTGATGAATGCATACCGGTAGACTGCACGCACACACAAACGATCATTATTGTAGCTTCTTATCCCCGGACAACATGATGTTCATCTTTCAGGGAAAGAGGCAGTGGTGTGAGCACATTGCTACCTACTGTCTAATGTGAGTCTCTGCAAATTGAAACATGAGCCAACAGAACACTGATGTAACTGTGTGTCTCCTGCAGGGAACAGAGACCATAGTTCCGGACGGATGCTGCCGTGTCTGTATGTACTGCTTCCATGAGTTTTGACCACACTCTCCTCTCTCTCTTGTTACACAAAGCCCCCTCAGAGCTTCTAAACTTTCATTCCAAAATGAGCAGATCCATTATGATCAGTTGTAATACTTACCTTATTACGTCATAAAATCATGATACCTTATGACTGCTCATTAATGCAATATGAAAGTTTACAGCAACCTTTTGGATTTAATACTTATTGGTATTGATTCAGAGCAGTTAACTGAGGGCAAAGGTGATGCTGATCAGTTAAATCGCAGTTAGATTAATTTTACTTCTCAAAACAAATATTTAAAAAAAGTCAGCTTTTCCATTACAGTTTGCAGCCACGTGTAGTTGTGCTTGAACCTGTGTTTTTTGAAGAGCCCACAGATGCTATGATCAGATGTTCTTCCCTCTCAACATGTCTCTCTGCCTGCCTCAGGTATTCCAAAGGGTCAGCCATGCAGTGTGTCCACCACAAATGTGTACCTGGAGAGCCAGGGCTGCCGCTCCAGAGAAATGGTCAATGTCACATCCTGTAATGGAGCATGCAGTACCTTCACCTTGTAAGTTCCCCTCGTGCCACGGAAAGTTCTTAGTAACTCCAAATAATTTTGGACATTTTTTATCACGGTACAGGGGCATTTCCATTAAGTTGGAGGAATTGTAACACACAAATAAAAAAAAGAGCAGACACAATCTGTGCTGCGGAGGCCTCCTGGTCTGCAAATGACCATGTACTTGATAATTAACAACCACAGACTGTATCTCAGGCTTTGTGCTAAGCCAGAGACTACATAAACCCTGATGACATCATCAGAATTATTTCGGCACACTTGACAAAGCATCTCTACAGCCACAGTATACCACTGTTTCCTATCCATGAGTAGTAAACTGATCTGGATGTGTTAAATTGTTGAAATGCCCCTTTAAAACATCACAAATGATTAAAGGAACAGTTCACCCAAAAATGAAAATTCAGTCATTGTCTACTAACCCCCATGCTGATAGAAAGTCGGATGAAGTATCTTCGTCCACAAAACATTTCTGGAGCTTCACAGCAAAACAGCGTTGCTGTATTCTCCTAAATAACTGAAGTAGAGGGGACTTATTTTAAAACTTTAAAAAAACATACAAAAATACATTATTTACACCAGTTTTTAAGCCCAAATCTTCATTGTAGCCACTAAGCTAAAAGCTTGAAGTTTCTGGTTTAAAAAGGGTGTAAATAACGTCTTTTCAAATCAGTTTTGGGTCAATTCTGTATAAATGTGACCTAAAGTAGCTTTCTAAAATTCGTCTAAACTTTGTAGCTCTGTAGTTTTAAATCTAGATTTTTTTTTGTACTTTCTGCAATTTTCTTAATTTCTCCCCATTTCCTCATTACCTCCTTTCTTTCCTGCCTCCCTCTGTCCCCTTCTTCACGCCGTCCTCTCTCTCTCCTCTCAGCTACTCTACCAAAATGAGATCCTTGAAGCACACCTGCTCTTGCTGCCAGGAGTTGGCCACGTCTGAACGGCAGATCCAGCTCTCCTGCCCTGACAACACAGAGATCACCTACAAATACATCCACATCGATGCCTGTGGCTGCCTCAAGACGGAGTGCTCTGTGGTCGGCCACAGTGGAATGGCGACCACTCCCTCCACCGTCAAGTCACGTCGATAAGCCAAAAAAGTTGGAATAGCATATGCATTGCACTGAGCATAAATTTATGTTAACATAACAGTCATAAATGAATCAGTGTCAACTTCATCAGCATGCATAATTCCTCTATTTATGTCTAATGTAGTGTACTTAGTTTAAGCTGGATAAGATTGTAAACATACACATATCTCATTCATAAAGATCAAACTGTAGCTGCAGGCTCTGTTTTTGTCATGGTTTCTTATTGCAGGCACATATTGTGTGAGTCTGAGTGTGTGCAACTTATTTTCTACGAATATTCCTATTTAATGCCAAATAAAATGAAACCTCTGCAGCAAACATCAGTTTTAATCCATTTAGAATACATTGGTGACTGAAGGACTGTTACTGTATGTCAGCTACTGAGGTAGAGTGTGACAAGCCGAAGTGCCTCGTGTGTTAAGTGTGTAAATTTCATTGTACTAGTTGAAGGTTCATTACAGCACATTTATACACACTTTAATGGCAACTTGGAAGAAAAGAGGTCAAAGTTTGACAAAATCAAAATGGCCAATTCAAGGGCAACAGCACTTAGATGTAAATGATAATTGTCATGTAAATTAAGCAGCTCAAAGATTATTAAGTAAAGTGTTCAAAGTTCTTTGAGCAGTTGTGTTCATATATTTCCCCACTAACTTGTCATTTCTGAACAACAGAAAAGCTGCTGCATCAATCAGTCATCACAGAATTTATTATTTAAGATCATATTGTAGTCACAAGTTCAAAGTATTTCTACATGTTCCATTGTGATATAAATTCCATAAGTAGCAATAGAGAGGAGAGAGGATGAACTGCCATTTGGTTAGAAATGTTTGAGTCCTTTCACCCCAAGAAATTTACAATGCAATAACTGCATTGAACACTGCACACAAATAACTTTGTCAGGAAAAGACCAAAGTAATTTTGTATATATATATATATATACATTTTCTATTATTTCTATTTTCTGTTATTCAATATCAAAGAAAGTGTGAGCGTGTGCATCAACCTGCCTCCACCTTGACCTGTGGTAACACACTACATTCAGCTGTAGCCCATCAATCAAGCAGCTGTGTGAGAAACCTATCTTCTCCTGTGGCCACATCCTGCTTCCAGTTTACCTCCCAACCCTGAGTATTTGCCCAGCACATGTGAGATAAAGGTCTCACAGAAAGATCATGGCAAAGCTGTGATGACAGAGCACTGTGTTACACAGACACACAGTCCCACACAAACACTCCCAGTGTGACACAGTGCCTTTGGGCAAGGCGGTTCCACACAGCCCCACATCCCGCACTGAGCTCTTTTACAGGCTAATGGGTGGAGGGAACAAGTATTCATAGGAGTCTTGGTAAACAAGGATGTTTACTTAATTGAACATACATCAATGAAAGCAAATTATCATGACTTATGTCTCAACACCATGATTTAAAGGCACAAGCAATTAGAATGCAGACTTAATGCTGTGTAGCAGTGAGAGACGTAATCAGTGCACATATCAACATGCTACATGAAAATAAAATCTCAGTAACTGTGAAGGAGTCAGACAGACAGCTATACTTAAATGACAATGCTGAAGTTGAGCATCTGTAAATCAGTCAGTTACAAATAAGGTATCATTTTAAGATGCATATTACATGCCAAAAAAGGTGAGCTCTGGTGTTAGAGTAACACTTTCAAGCATGTGGATGTGAGGGAGGAATTACAAGCAGTAATATTTTCCAAGCACGTAACATTTTGTGATGTTGTTCTCCTGTGGTTTGAGCTAGTGTTGTAGTACTCAAGACTTTTGAAGGTCTCAGTCACGTCTCAGAATTGACCGCATTTTTACTCGGTCTTTTCTCGGTCTCAGACAAAAAGGGCTCCAAATTTTTTTTCTAGGCCGGTGAGGACACGACTGTGGGGATATCCCTGGATTGAACAACTGTTTGATAAGTTTTACCATCCACCTGTTAGGTGGATGGTAAAACATGGAAACAGATTGTTGCATAAAGATGGTTACGTTGATTTCAGCTCCTTAGTGTTTGTTCAAAAAAACAAAGGAAATAAGATTTATTGCCATATATACAGGATATACTGTATACAGTATACAGTATATATGGCAATAGAAGAGGTGAATCTTTATTAGTTTTCGGTGGGTGTTTTTATGTAAATGTGAATCTTACAGATCAGTTCGAGGAGTGCCTTTGGTTTGCATGTTCCACATTTTATTGTAAGTCTTTCCTGCAGTGTGAGACTGATCTAGTCCTGTTCTTGACTCTGTCTCGCCCTGTCTTGGTCTTAGCCTTAACTCGGTCTCGACCCCTCAAAGTCTTGTTTGTCTCGGTCTCTATACACACTGGTGTTAGCCATGACTTGGTCTCAGTTTAGGCTGTCTTGACTGCAACACTGGTGTGAGTATAAGCTTCTTTTTTAATCCAGCGGCTTACAAAACAGACCATGTTTCTCTTCCTGGAACTCTCTTCCTGGAATGCTCCACAGTTCCCATTCCCTGTATACCACTAATTTGAATAGCATTACAACCATTTTGCTGCCAGTGATGTTGTAGTTAGTGTTTGCTTATCATGGTTCATGGTCACTGTCATATTATGATCCTGCTATCAGTCAAGTCAAGTAATTACTCGGGTCAAGCAAGTCACAAGTCAAGTCATACAAAATTCTAATGATCTCAGTTTTTTAATTAGTTAAAAGACAGCAGTCACAAAAGTTGAGTTTTATTTACTGTTGCAGCCTTCTTACATCTTACTGTATAAATCTTTCTGATATTTAGCATTTCATGACAATCAATAACAAGCTTCCAAAATGAACAACAATGTAGAGTGAGATCGCCAGAGTTGCACGCGGGAGCGAGATACAATTGTCTATACTAGTCTATAAACTAGTCTATATACCACAACAGCTTAATATAAATCCTTAAAGTCAGTTACAGGCTTTTGGTTTTGGTGTGCAACCCCTTACCTGGCCACCCCTATAAAAGATTTCTGGGGGCGCCACTGACTCCACTCCAAAACAACACACAGTGTTGATCTGAAATTATAATATTGTCCATTTCTGATTATTTCTAATATGACAGCGACCATGAACTATGATAAGCATACGCTAACTACATCAACAACACTGGCAGTAATGATTTTAACAGTGGGCACACTATTCAAATTAATGGTATATTAAAGAGGCATTTAAAACAGCAGAGAAATGAGTAGCTTGGCATGAGTCAGCTAACATTACATCTGCAACTATTTGACTCGAGTTAAGTCATGTGACTGGAGTCCCCCACTTCTGCTATCTATACAGTATGTTAAAGAGATTCAAATGCACTGTGTTTGGAGGTTGAGGTTAAAAAATCAGAACCTTCCAAGAGCTAATAAGATCAAACATCACATTCCTGTGCAGGTACATTGAGTTTGGATCATGTGTTTCAACTGGACACACCAAAATAAACAGAAATTAATTGTATTTAGTATTCTGGGGTCACATAAGACAACGTGACCTGTCTAACAGGAAACATTGGTTCCTGAGACACATTGCATTAACACTTAAGCCTTGTCCACATGCATACGGATATTTTACAAAACAAACATTTTGCTCTTTGTCTTGGCCTCTCATTTTAGGCCACTAAAACAGAGAGCCTTCTAAAGTGCAGATTTTTCAAAACTCAGTCTCTGCGTATCCATTTGGACATGTAAAATGGAGCATTTATGAAACTATGATGTCATCACCTCATTTAGCGCGTTTCCTTTTTTTTGTGTGCGTGTGTAATGAGCATATCCACCTGAAATAACATCAGCGGACTACATAAACATTTGTTAGCACCAATGTAAGTTCTTTGTTAGCACTGCTAGGTCTAATTACAAGTTTAAAACTTAATTTAGGGGTTTTCTACGTCTTTGGATCTTTTTCATCAATGCTTTGTTTCTGGTGTTTGACGTATCATTGATCTAGACTTTGTTGCCACCTACTTGCCTTTGCCTTTGTTTGGAATCTTTTTTGCACTCTCATGTGTACAGAAACAGTTTTAGACAGTTGGGAAAGAATATCCATTTAGAAAACTATCCATATAGCCTACATGTGGACAAGGCCTAAGCCTTGCGGCCTTGCCAGCTACTTAACAGTCCACAATATGAAGCTCTAGCAAAAGTTTAGTGGACTATTTTTTTGCATGCTTAGGCCTGAAGTTTATTTCTCATACCGTCCTGTCATTCTCTCCTCTCATGCATGCTCACCATAATTTCCTGCTGTCATTGGCTGGAACCATCAACTGAGATATCAGCTGGTCTCATCTATACAATAGCACAGTGACACTCCTACATTGTAAGCCTAACATCGAGCTGCTGCCCTTTTTTAAATAGGATTCTCTCTTTGCCTTGAGTATGTTTAACTGCTGATATGCTGCCTCCACCTCCTCATTACTGCCCAGTCTTCAGATTCATCAGCTGAATTGCTCTCAGCAGAATCATCAGCCACCACCAAATGCATGTGTGTGAATGGTTACAGCTTCTAATGAGCAGGTGGCACCGTGCATGGTAGTCACTGCAACCAGTGTATGAATGGGTGTGAATGGGTGAATGCCTACTTGTAGTGTAAAGCGCTTTGAGTGGT
>JBBPCS010005800.1:0-10233 GCA_037974645.1 Hollardia meadi
CACACACACACACACACACACACACACACACACACACACACACACACACACAGCCAGCTGTCGTCCCCTCCATATAATTTTTAGCCGCATAATCAAAACGGATAGACATGGTTAAGCTATGTTAAAATCACCATCGATGAGTGGCCGTTTGGTTTTGTATTTTAGCATTAATGCACATGTAAAAATGTTAATTGCGGCCAAGGTATCATCCCACGCAAAATGCTACGGATGCTGTAGCTGGGTCTCACAATGCAAATTAAGCTAATATAACAGGGAAAATATAACATGTAAAAGTAAAATAATGATCAAATCAGTCTTATTGTATCTTATGTATTAAGTAAAACAACATATTTAGGTATTTTATAATGTTTCCAATATTTATTTTTTTTACCTGGGAATGGCAAAATAGTAAATACTCTACTACTACTACTACTACTACTACTACTACTACTACTGTAATATTAAATTACAGTCTGGTAAAAACAATAACTGCTTAAATCATTATCAAAATGAAAAATAAAAAGGACACAGTGGTTTCAAACACTCCTGTACAATTATTCGTGATTCCAGTGTATGACAATGTTACCAAGAGAATACATGTTGTTATGGCTTTCATAACCTGGGTAATGATAGTGCGGTATGTTTATTTCTCTCACAGAAAATTGTAGAAAATGAAACCAGAACTTTTTTAGGCATCATGATCAATTTTTCATAAGCCACAACTTGGGCTTGAATTTGGCCCCAAGCATAAAATCCACGCACGAGAGCTTTTTTCAAATGAGGCCGACTGTTGTCATCGGGAGCTGTAATTGGGGGTACAACACATGCAAAGTGCAAAATTTGTGCGAGACATCTCCATCATCAGTAAGAGCTTCAGGGAGCGCATTTTCATTCACACGATACAGCGTATATATGTATGTATGTACATGGATATTCTGACAGAAACCATAGAAATATCCATTCTTGCTCGGTTTTCAGTTTTACTTTGTAGTCACACATGACCATCGTTATATGCTTGTGTATGTGTAGCTGAGCATATGTGTGTATATTGCATGGATGTCTGAATGTGTAACAGTCATGTAAGCAAAGCAGCAGGCACATGACAGTGGCCTTCCTTTGAATGCTGCTCAGATTTTTGTGGTGTGGTGAAACTGCTCCTGATGTTCTATATCAAAGGGAAGGCTGGGACACATGCTGTTTCCTGTCACATAGTAGTGCTGGCGTGGGAGACATGCCAACAGGAGGAGGTGGAAAAAAGAACACTTTGTTTTAGTTTATTTACTTGGAAAGAAACCAAATTTCATGGCAACAAACTGGAAACACCATACGTCGACATATTCATTTAAAAGATGAGTCTCTGTTTATGCACGCTGTCTGTATGTTTAAAAATGGGTGTTTGCATAGACATGACATAATTAGCGTTTTCAGTGGTTGTTACTCTCTGCATCCATTTCCACACATTCAAGTAGATGCAAGAGGGAGGGACTTTTACACCCACCTCCACTGGGTTACTACTATGCCATGAACCTGCCAGAAAGCAGAGAGTGGGATTAGTGATGCATGATTACTTTCTCTGTACACAAACACAGTTATACACACATTTAATCATTTCCAACCGAGTCTTATATGAAAGTCATGCAATAATGAGGGAAAATGTCCATTATGCACAGTTTATGTTCTGTATCTCAGAATTAGAAAGAGAGAATAGCAAGGAAGCTAGAAAATGGAGGAGGTGGTGAAAAGTCCAGTCTGTTGCCCTTACTATTGTCACTTACAATTTGAGTAGAAATATTTTTGGATTGACAATATGAAAGGTCATGCAGGAGATGGGCCTAGCCCTGCGTGTGCTCCTTGTCACTCTGTTTTTACATGAATCAGGAAGTCTGAAATTAACATTTAAGCATCAGACATGAAATTAAATGTCAATTTGTTTACAAAAGCTAACTGCCTACATTCTCCTCAGGTCAGGAAGAAGGTTGAGAAGTCAATATTGATGATGATGATGATGATGATGATGTATTGAGGATGATGACTGATTCATTCAGATCAACCACGACCACAGGTTTAACCCACATCACTGTGTCCATTTGAAAGCAGTATTACTCATTCTCACACCATCTCTCTAGCTGTCTACCCTTCTATGCCCTCCATCTTTTGAGCCACCCACAGCCCTACTCTAATCCCCCAGCGGGCCCACTCTCACTGGGACAGGATTAGAGACCATTCTCCTACACTCAACTAGGCTTGGGGCTATTTCTTTGCGTGTGCGCGTGTCCTTCTGTCGGTGTGTTTGAAGGTGTATGTGCTTAGAGACTCACAAGAAAGTAATGGACAACGAACAAGAGCTATGAGGAGGTCGAAGTGAATGGGACAGAATGACACAGAGAGGGAGAGAGGTTGAGGTGTAGAGGTATAAATCACCAGAGCACAATGTGTCAGATGAAGGACAAAAAATGTCTCCTGCAGCTCAAGGGGCACAGACTGAAAGAGCCCGATGAGAGGGATGCAAGGGTGGAGATATGATGAGACAGAGGAGCAGAGAAGTGGTATGTTGTACTTCTGCGTAAAAGAATAGACGTTGTCATATGAAAACTAAGATTTAAAAGCCGAACTTTGAACACACTCTGTAGTGTGGGGGAAAAAACGGTCCAAGCTCGGACAAACTTGAGTTCCTACTTATCTAATAAATAGTTGTATCTCTGCCCATAAAACAATCAGAATAATTTGTCTTGCCCTGAGCTGAGGTAGTTGAGATTAAAGGGTATGACATCTGGCATGTAGAGAGACGAGTCAAGATTTTTCTTTGGTAAATGTTCAAGTAATAAAATTCTATTCTATTTAAATTCTGTTTTTTTTCTGTTATAGAAGTATTGCTGATAGGACCTGCCAGTGATTGTTGTCAGCTCAGCCAGCAAAAATCACCACTAAACTCTCAAATACAAACTCTCATGATACACAGTATTGTGGGGTTTCAAGTGAAATTTTGTTTGACAGAGTTTTTGTAATGGCTGTCTATGACTGTAGGCAAGACAGGAGATGAGAGAAATGGTGATGGAAGAGAAAGTCAATATGAGAGACAGTCGATCAGAATAGATTGACAGTGAAACTACTGGCTGTAATCTTGACTTGCTAAACAAACTGTGCAGGAGCATTCTCATGTTCTACGAGTAAGTTGATAATATTTTCGACATTTTAGTTCTCTCACCTCAGGAACCTCCTGATGCAACAAAGTGGTGGTTTAAGCAATAGCATGTCACTTCCCGGAGTGTCTGCACTGAGCTTCAATCAGTTGTTTGTTCTTTCGCTTTTGAGGCTGTGGGACATTTATTTGTAGTATATCCAGTCGCTTAGGTAAGGTGTCACTTGTATTTTTCCCAAATTATCTTTAGACTTTCCTTTTATCTTTGGCGATGTGTACTTCCTATTTTTCTGTTGCTATATCTTCCCATATTTCCCATATTCCCATTATTTACTTGTATGCAGCTTCAAACATAGAAAACTGATATGTGGCGGGCAGTACTGATATTTTCGCGGCCCGCTACAGAAAAAACAAAAAACATATGGAACAAAGTACACTTCTTTTTAGAGTATATGTCAAAAAGAATTAGCAAATTATCACATTCTTTTCTTCACATACATGTTTAACACAACTCCTTATTGTTTTCAGAATGAGGTTTGTAATAGTCGTTTGTTTACTAGCCAGAATTCTGACACAGTAATTTTAGAAAGAGACATGTTATGGTTTCAGTTGTAATCTGCAGGAGATTAATTATTAAATGTTGCTTTTTGTACCTTGAACATCATTTCACGTAGAAAATATGGATTCCTGGATACTTTCAAAATCTGGAAACTTCATCCATTATTGTCAATAATAAAACCAACACGTGTTTCATGTCTTTAATGCTGCTTTACTGCTGTTATGTAGCAGTATCATCCCCCAGGAGGATTTATTTTGAATTATGGATGTTATATTATATGTTATTTCACAGAGTGTAACTTTACATTCAAGAACAGAAATTCTACTATTATGTGGATGTTAAATTGCGTCAAAGAATCGCAAGGCCACCTGAACCATTTTCTCTGTCTGTGCTTCCTTACACCATTGAAGCTGTGTCTTTAACATTATTTTTGTCGTGAATGGAGACATTTCTGGGAAAACAAAGCAAACAATACAAGAAGAGCTGTACTAATAAAAGAAGGACTGACAGTAAACACTGTTACAAAGACTTGGATATCGAGGGATGTTGGCATAATATCATTGCTACTTTCAACTTTATTGTTTTCCTTTCATCTCTCTTTGTGTGGGTACACCTATACAGTTAACCAGGTCAACAGGAGGCTGTAAATGAAGCTCGATAAAACAGTCTGTACTTTTTCTCTAGGGCCAGACTGCATGTTTCAACAACCAAAATAATGTATGATTTGGTGTCTCCCTTTCATACCTATGCACACACACTCATTGCACATGCACACAAAGTGTCTTTCTTCAAAACCTGCATGAAAATGAAGACCAAAAGCTGTATGGTTAAGAATTAATCACGATTATAATATAACTGGAGCACATATCCCCATTTGTGCTTGGTCATTGGAAAGCGTGTGTGCATGTGCTGTGAATTTTCAAAAAGAGTCTGCCAACTTTGTGTGTGAGTGTGTGTGTATGCACAAAGACCTATTATCTACCCACCAACAGAATGTGTAATTGGTCAAGGCGAATGTCAAAATGACCCATTTGACCCAAGCCAAGCCAACGCTGAGTAGTGTCACAGTTCAGAGTTCAACTGTCTGGACTCGCGCCTTTAAACCTCAGAGAAAATGGATATGAATATAAAAGAGGAGTCGAATTTAGAAAGAAACATTTGCCGAGGAGGCAGAGAGGGTAGCTGGTAGAGTAAAAGGAAGTAATGTTCACCTGAGAGAGGGTGAATGGAAATGAGAGTGAGAGTAAGGAATAAATCAAAAAAAATTGATGAAAAATTTGATGAAATTGTTGATCTTCAATATTGTAAATTTTGGTGGACTTGGAAACAATTTTATGACTGGTGCTCATCAGGAGAGCTTTCATAATAGAAATTGGAAAGTTAAAATTCAAAATGAGACAGTCATCTGTACGAACAAGCCAGCAAGTATAAACTGGTAGAACTAGTGTCCTGTATCTGTGTATCACATATTTATTTTTAGCCCCACCTTTTTTCTTGTTTGTCAGCTGAGCCGATTTTGCTGCTGTGAGTCAAGCTTGTGATGCACTTGATATAGAATTGAGATATAGAAAAAGACAAGGGGCAGGGAGATGGACACCTGAAGTACATGGAAAATAGCATGAGAGAAGGAGTGATGTTTGTGGCATCATATCAATATGTAAAATATTTGCTGTGGTGCCTGATTGTCACGTTTAAACACTGCTATCTTGCTTAGTTTTGTTTTTTGTTTTGTCTTCTTCTTGTTGTTTTGTTTTCCGCATCCAACATGATTTAGGATGAACAACACAAGGAATGTCATACAATTTAGTCAACTGTCCCCATGGCTTATAAATCCACTCGCTCGGTTGCAGTAAACCGATTGGTGAAGTAAACTGTGCCCTCAATTTCGCAACATCACCATGTTAAAATAGTTTCTTTATTTTCTGATGCTGTTAAATATTATCTGTTTATTTTAACAGCCATGTATAAGTGAGAAAATGGCTTTAACATTCAAGAGTGTTGTTATTGTCTGTAAATTGTTTCAGTTGTTTTTCTTGCCCAACACTGATGCACATGCATTTGCCTGTGATTATCTTAAGTGCAATGATGTAATAAATCTAGGTCATAAACATTTGAAGTTTTAAGTCAAGTATTTACATATCACATATTATCATTCACATCATTTTGACCTATGTATCTATTATATCTGTGGTGCATGATTACACACACACACACACACACACACACACACACACACACACACACACACACACACACACACACACCCATGCAGCACAAGTACATACAGTACAATGTTAGCTGAAAACCCTGAGTCCTGGTATTCATGTGGATGTTGTTTGACCCATAAAACCCACCCAAACATTGTTTCAGACAAAGTAAACCCCCTCATGCCAACAGCATGCATCATAATTTTTCAGGCACCACCCATGTACGTAGCTCAATCAGATTTGGATCTGGGGCATTTTGAGGTCAGGTGGTAGTATCGATAACATTATACTAATCTTGATATTGGTATCAAAGGCAAATTTTGGTATTGTGAAAACACTAACATACAATTATGGTATTGCAGTCATTCTCAAAGGTTGCTCTCTGTTGCTGTATCCCCAAACATGAGCTGTTCTGAAAATGTAAATGTCAGTAGCTACACATTTGTTCCTTCATTTATTAAATCAGTCCCTTTTTTTGGGCTCGCTTTCTTAACCTCTGCTCACTTGAGAGTGTTAGTGAACTTATCATGAAAGTCATGGGACTGGAGAAGAATACACAGAAAAGGAATGAAAGGGTAAGCAAAGGTGTAAAAGGTAGAGGAAGCAAACTGGAAAAAGCCCCGGAGCCATCTAAAGGCATACACAGGCAACATTTAAGAGGACATTTACTTGTGCAATAATGACTTCAGCAGAAATGTGGATTAACAGCATATAAGAAAATCAGTGCTCGCAGCAGAATGTCTATGAGAAGCAAGAGTATGATGAAAAAATACTTCTGGCGATAATTACTTGAAATGAAATTGTGCAATGGAAACAAACATGTTAAATGTCTTCATGACTTCGTGATTCAAAAGTAGAAGAACTCCAAAGGAAAAAAGGTGAAACACAGATGGGAGATTTAAGGATTCTTCTGGTGGATAAAGCTTAGAAAATGAACTATGAATTTCCCGTGACCTGAGGGGTCAGATGTGAGCCATGGACATAATTTCTGCAGGAGGCCTTTTTGCATATAGCTTAAATCTGACGCTGCTGACTTCCTGCCTGGGCTCTGTTTGGAGCCAGACTTGAAGGAGAGCTAAGCTGCATTGGCGCCAAGCGGATCATCTTTTTTGATTGCACTCAGCAATGATAGTGTCACAGAACAAATGACGGGGATACATAGAAATAGAGGAAAGTAGAGAAAGACAGTGTGTGGGTGTTAGGAGAGCGAGACAACAGACAGACTGAAAGTGAGAGAAAAACACAGCAGCAGAAAGATAACAAAGCAAAGGACTGAGGAGGAAAAATAAATATGAAAGAAATACTTTTTGAATAAATCCCCCTAACCTGGAGGTGTGTATGCGAGGTATGATTTAGATTGTGGCTTAGGGAAAACAGGGCTTTGTCAACAAGAACTACTACAGTCACCTCATATTTCCTCTTGCTCTTCATTCTGTATTTCTTTTTCTCCACGTTTTTTCCTCTCTCTGCAGCTCTTCCATTCATTGTTGTTCCCCTGCCTTTGTGTGCCTCCTTACACTGCCGTGCTTGCACTTGAATGGCAGAATGTTTGTGTATTTATACTAATGTGACTTTATGCAGTTTATGCATGTTTGCATGCGTTCCCTGAAGTGTTTGTATTTCTCTCACTCTCTGCATCTCGCTCTACTCTTCTCTCAGCAGATTTACACGAAGCATCCATTTTCTAAATTAAATGGAACCGCTTAAACTTTGTGCAAATGTTTGATTTTCAAATGTGTATGTTTCTTCTCCTGAGACTCTACAAGCAAGCTCAGATTTACATTACGGGCTGAATTATGTAGTTTTTGTTTGATGTCTTTTGGTTGTGGACATACATAACATCTCTCTTCAATGATTCATTGATTTGAAATGGAAACAAGGCATGACATCTGTATATATGAATACATGTTTTTGCATTAAATAAGGATGTGTTGCCCCCAGGCTGTGTTAATTTTTTGCATAGTGGCCACAATCATATTGCAGGTCATGTGACATGATTGGGATCTTAGCTCTGTTGTTCTCAACCACTTTCGGTTGTGTGTCCCATCTGGACTTGGAGACTTCTAATCTGTATGTTTCTTCCATATGTCTTTCCAGTATTGCTCAGTCTCAGCTCTGGGTGGGTCTTTACTCGTGCTGTTATTC
Organism: Hollardia meadi; assembly: GCA_037974645.1. NCBI lineage: Eukaryota > Metazoa > Chordata > Actinopteri > Tetraodontiformes > Triacanthodidae > Hollardia > Hollardia meadi. The sequence goes on from JBBPCS010005800.1 coordinate 8,051, forward strand.
CCTTGCAGCTGCGACTACACCCTGGATGGATCTTTGGAGAACAGGCCATTTATTCCAGGCACCACTACACCACTACATAACGCATGTTGCAAGTGAAAATTACCCATAAATCCAAAGTTTTAATGTCTGAAACCTAGACAAAACCTGCTGTTGCAGAAATTCCCTCACACTATTTTTCCTTTATCGGGCTGAAAATGTCCTTTGTAATTGCATTTATTGGGCCACAGCTGTTTAGTTAAATATGGTCCCCTCATCAAAGAACTCTGAAGAAATTTTCTCTTTTCCTTTCTGGGTTACTCCTGCACAGGATTCTTTTGTGTTCCCAAACTCTGCAATAAGGAAAAGAAAGGGGAGTGATTTTTGAGGGTCTTATTGAGTATGATTCAGCGCTACAACCACTTACACACACATGCCTGAGCATGCACACACACGCACATTCACGCTGGATTCTAATGGGATGTTTGTCACTATAGCAGAAATCAGAAAGCCATTCAAATGGAGGGCCCTGCTGACTCAGCTGATACATGGCGCACTGTGTATTGGGAAAGTGGCACATAATGCATCCAGCATGTGTGTGCGCGTGCACCTGATGAAGAGAAAGTAAAGAGAACAGTGTGAAAGAAGCACAACACATTAAACGGAGAGAGGGAGAACATTAGAAAAGATGGAAAGATGTTGTAAAGCTGAATTGAGATGTACAATTTCTTTGTTCCTATATTGAAGCACAACGTGACTGTCATTTCAAGAGTCTTGTATTGTCAGTCAGAGCAAGTTATATATAGTCCTGTTGCACCTGACCACTTGGTATGGCAGCCAAAACAGTGATGCATGTACGTGTACAAAAATAATCTGCTTTTTCCAGCTGGATTGCCTTCTTGCAATCCAGAAAGACTTGTAAAGTCTTTCCTTTGTCATATTTCAACATGTTTGTCTTTGCTACATTTTTAGTCTCACATTCCCAAGAGTCTACCCCTTTCCTCACCTCCTCCCACCCTCCATCTTCCTTCCAGTTTATCTTGAGCTTTCTTTTGTTTTAAGTGTTTATTTACACCTGCGGCCATGTGCTATATACTTCCATACTTGCGTGTGTTCATTCAGTCTGTTCCAAATGTCAGCTTCTGAAAGAGCAGCTGCTGAATAAAATGCTAAGTTAAGCAACATTTTTGACAATGGCTTCATTAAAGCACAGACTGGTATACCTGTATATATGTAGGTGTGTACTGTACATCCACACATACAGCGTAAGCTAGAATGTATAAAAGACAAACAGACAGACAGACAGACAGACAGATCTTAGCAGTTTTTAGCTCTACTTGCAGTTTCGCTAGCTTTGGTAAGCCCTGAGGCCTGATGGTTGGAGATGATAAAGCAAGAAGAAGAAGAAGAAGAAGAAGAGAGAGGCGAGGAAACAGGAGAGCAAAGGAGAAAAACATGAATGAACGCACTAGGGCCTTAAATATGACAGAATCACCAGCTGTTCAAGAGAAAGTTTCTCTCTTTTCACTCTGTTTCTAACTGTAAAGGCTGGAACAACTTGTCATGTTGCTTTCATTGGATCATCGTGATTTTTTTTTTTCTTCTTCTAGCAGCACTAAACACTACACTGCCTAGGACTCTGACACTGATCTTATGCTTGCATGCTTTAATGCCTCAGGTTTCTTTTGCAGTGCAATAAAGACTGATGAGAAGCCTTTGGGAGATAACACTCAACAGAAATTACACAAAATGCCTTGCTGTTGGCAGGCTGCTGTCAGTGCAGTGCTGTTAGATGCTGCCAGAGCAGTAAAAGACATAGCCAGAAGCATCCCAGGCTTCTGTTATTTTAATAGTACAAAATAAGCTGAAACAGCAGCAGCAGTAGTGGTAGTAGTTGTCATATATACTTGTAGTTTTATCATTGACCTTTAAATTGACAGAGAAACAATGAGAACATGTTGACAGGACTTGTGTAATGGCCTGGAACATCTACACAATAAAGATATGAAGCATTAAAGAGACTGAACATCTAGCAGAAAATAATGTATAACAACTTAAAATGCAGTTTTAATGGAGCCTCTTCTGCTTTATAGAATAGACAGCAAGTTGTTTTGCAGTGTCAGTGCTGCAACACACAGTGTGTGTGTGTGTGTGTGTGTGTGTGTGTGTGTGTGTGTGTGTGTGTGTGTGTGTGTGTGTGTGTGTGT
>JBBPCS010005801.1:0-10232 GCA_037974645.1 Hollardia meadi
GACGTGTTGTAGAATAGCCATTTGTTTTGCAATGTAGTGAAATAAAAGTTTTGAAAATGTGGTGGCACATTGTGTCAGGTGTACATACATGATGAGAATAACGGCTCAGGGAAATGTCCGACCCCCGGGCCCTTAGCTTTCTGAAAATGTGGCCCCCTGAACAATATAGTTGAATAGCCCTGATCTAGACAGAGGAGGAAGTTTTCCACGTGATCGCCACCTCATCTCTTACTGTGTGGTGAGTGTTTCAGATGTCATACAGTTCTGACTCACTTCCATAAAACCTGTAGGTGGTTGTATATTTATACACATCATAGATATCAAGATATGTGGACTAAAGAATCTTTTGTAAATTACTTTTTAATTGCTGCAATGTATACCCAGTGGTGGAGGAATTATGTAGAACATTTATTTAAGTAAAAGTACTAACACTGTGCTGTAAAAAACACTCTGTTGCATGTAAAAGTCATGCATTAAAAATAGTACTTTAACAGGCAATAGACAACTTTTTTGCTTTAACTTCTCATTATGAAGTAAATTTATATTGCACTCTAACAAAACTAAACAGGAAGAGACATCATTCTCCTCGGTCACTATCCCCAGGTGACAGTGGAACGAATTAAATAACTGGAAACTCTACCCTGCAAAAAAAACCGAACCCCGCTGATGGAGAAGGCAAAGAAGGCAAAGAAGAAGAGTGATACAAACCGAGGTAAAACAAGAGTGAACGGACGGGCATTCACTCGATGGAAAGCACACACTGTGTCGAAATCTATTCCCCCCGTTGATATGTGTTTCCCCTTACCACCGGGGCTTGAAAGGGTTCAAAACCAACATTCTTTCTACTAGATCAGTAAGTAACATGACCTGCCTACTTATTAATACAACTGGGTGTTCACTTTGCCTTTATCACAGCACTGAGACCAGAGTTTCTAGGTCCAACTGGAATTCTTAACAGTTGCTTTTGCTTTGGAAAGTAGCCAGGCTGCTAGCAGTTGCCATGTTGCTAACCCTGTCTTTTTGCAACTGCGGCACCGACAATAATCACTCTTGGAAACGCTAGGGGGAGGAAAGTTGTCCACTTTAAGTTAAAGTATGTAAGCATAATCATGAAAAAGTACTTGAAGTGTGAAACGTTAAAGTAGTTAATGAAGAAAAAATTGTCACCAGCGCAGTAACACCAATTTCTGACAAATGACATTAAAGCTGGTCATTGGAAGCACCAAGAGGGAAAAACCTGCTTAGAATATCACATTTGACAAATAAAGGGAGTCTGACTCATTCAGATGAACAGCATGCAGTAAATGCGTTTGCTGAGACAGGCTTTTATAACACACTTCATGGCTGTCAGACAAAGTCAGGTCTTATCAGAGGAAACGTCTGGTTGCATTACAGCAAACTGTCACCGTGCCAGACTACACTGGTCAGCTTTGACCAGCAGTAAAGTGGACATGGTGTGGGAGAGGTCGGAGGGCATCACCCTGTAGGGAGAAAAAGCTTTTATTCATATAAATATGAAATGAATTTACAAAACACAATGGGCCTCATGCAAGAAGCGATATACGAACAAATTTTCTCTTATTTTTATTCGTATCCACGATTTTCTCTTATTTTGTTAGTACCCATTGATTTCTGGGAATCACCAATGTTTTCTTATTTTTGCTCTTCTCTTAGGTAAGAGAAAAGTTTACGAGTGGTCGAGAGCACTCTTACCAAGATAAGACAAAAACATCCCGTTTACACAGTTCACAAATTGTTTGTCCAATGCACGGAAACATATGTTTTAAATTAAACACGGCATTCACAGCATCACAGATGTTTTGCCATTGCTGTGTTGTTGATTTTGCTGTAACACCAGTACTGACGCTCTGGAAGATCACACGTTTACTTTGAGTTGATTTAACAGTACTTCTATTTCGCTGCTGCTGAAGTTCTTCTTCCTACCTTTTTTCGGTGGCATCTCTCCAATTGTTGTGCCAGACAGCACAACACCTGCCCTTACGGTGTTTAGTGGGCATTACCTATGCTAATTACAAACAATCGGCCACAGGCCTCCAATTTACGATCAAGTGGGATTCATCATTCAGCACACCTGGGTAAGAGCAGATTTGGATGGTAAGAACGTTTGGTGCATGTGCAGTTGACTTCTCTTATTTTTTTCTCTTAACAAAAAAATAAGAGAAAATATTAGATAAATTTAAGAGAATGTTGCTGCATGAAGCCCAATGTCTCCTTAACCACGTTCTACTTTCCCAAGGAGTTTTTAATATCAGTCCCAGACCTTTTCCCTGCTGAATCACAACTGTAATCACATCTTCTCTGTGTTCACACTCAAAAATTAATGGAGAATAGTTCATCTTAATAGCTCAATTATTTTTAGTGCTGTATTATTTCACTTTTAAGTCTACACTCTAAAAACAAATATTTTGGCTCAACAAAAAAAATTAATGGCTTGCATTTACCACTTACTTAATAATTGGTGACAAAAAACAAAACTTTATTAAGGTAATTACTCATTAAAATCACAAGTTGTTCCTAGTAACTAGTTTTTCCCACCTTATTTTAAAGACATTTTTAAATCTTATGTACTTAATTACCATAATTATGGGCACAGGCTTTTAAGTTGACAAGCATTGAAAAATTAAGGTCCTTCAATTGGATTAAGCTTTTTCATCTTGTTTTAATGTAGTAGATTTTAAGAAATTAATTAAATCAACAACAAAATTATTAGGCAATTTTTAAATTTTATTTTGAACTGCAGTTTTGTATTTGAACACACAACATTTAAATCTTGAAAAAGAGAACACAAATTTAAATTGCCTCACAAATGACAAACTGTCCATTTTGCCTTCGTAAATTAAGTAGTAAGCATACTCAATAATGCCATCACAGCAAAGCTATAGGCTTTTATGTATTTAAAACCACAATGTGAGTGTAAAATGTGTAAAATACTGCAAACTCCATTAATAAAAGCATTTTGTAAAACATTTGTAAACATTTTGTAAAACTATAGTTCCAAGGTTCCAAGTGTGCTCGCTAAATACCAACTTTCAGTGGTTATCAATTTTCTCAAGATACTGCAGCTTTTCTTTTATACAATATCGTAAAGACCTTTAAGATCAATTTTACCAAAAAACATAAGAAATGTGTTTTTGCAGCCGACAGTTTTTTGAAACATTATGAAAAGTTTTAAGTGGTTGTTCATTCATCAGTACACCTTTTTGAGAACTAAATGCTGTCATGGTATAAAGACTGAGCTAGTAGAGTAGTACAACATATTTTGGAACGCATCTAAATACATCTTAAACTGTGACCCTCTCAAAACATGAGCCTCCATGGAGATAACAGCCAAAGACAAGAAATGTGTGATTGAACTTTCTAGTTTCTAGGAAGTTGCTATACTTACGCTGCATACCTCAAAACACAAAAACTGAATTCTCTGTATCTTACGCCGTATCAGGCCCTCTGTGGGCTAAAATATGTATTTCTTTAAACATCATTGTTTGTGTCCTTTTCCGTTACACTATCAGTTTTGTAGCCTCCTCAGTAGACTTATAAATACAAAACAATGTCATCTGAATATAATCTGACAGAGATCTGAAACCAGTGTTGAAAATACAGAATCTTCAGGAAAAAACTGTTCTTGAGACTCATTATTTTGGCACTGGCTTTCTGTCCATCAAGTCCAAGGAACAGCTTCTGAAACACTTCAAAAGTACATTTCAGTTCTTTGCGATAGCTCAGATTCAGAGCATATATTATGCCCACCAACAAAGCACAGCGCCTTGGGATGCCTTTTCCCTCCAGGATTTTGGTTCCCTTAACAACAATGGTTGCTGTCTTGTGGTTAGATCCTGGGGTGGAACGGTCACCGATGATGGCAATTTTCATCACTTGCCTATCAAGACCTACCTCAAACTCTTCTATGTCCTTGTAAAACAAGTAAAAAGATAGGTTAGCATGTTACAGATAAGAAATTGAATTATTACTACTGACTTTTTAGACAGTCACGCTTGGTGAAATCAGTAGATCATTGGAGCCATTTTTTTTTATGTGGCTTAATATTTATTTTACATTGGTTATTAGGGAACCCTGTAAGTACCATTGCACATACACACAAATAGAGTACATGTACTCTACACATGCACCCAATTACTCCAGATAGGTAAAAATATGTGTAGTAGTAGTACAATGTAGTTGACGGTTACAAGAATAAGCAAAAATTAAATCACGCTTTTCCTCCCCATAGCACAAATGAAAATCCCTCCTTAGCTGAGCAGATTTGTGAGATGAAACTTTCTTAACCACTGCTATGCTAAACTAAAGGGTATTTTGGCCAAATTTCACAACTAAATATGACTAGCGTTAGCTACGTGTAGTACATTAACTGTATTAGCAAGTGTAGCCAAATCTCCATACATGAAGTCCACCATTACTCATATCAAAGTTAAGAACATGGCTAAATTCATTCCTTTAATAGAATTTACTCACCCTGAAATGTTCTTTGTATCGTATTTCTTCAGCCTACAGGTCCTCGAACACACAGTCTTAACTATCTGAATATGTCCAGGCATGTTAAGTGGGTAGGGAAGGGCACTTGAAATCCTGAATTCAAGTTGGAGAAAAATTAAGTTATCAAGCCAATTTCATTAAGTTACTGCTAATTGAATTTTGTTTTAAAATACTTAACGCAGAAATTTGAGTTGAAATGACACACAATATTAAGTTGTAGTAATTACAGATATTAAGTCAATATAACTCATCAACATAATGTTTGTAAATTAAAAAATGTTTATCTAAATCAATAGATTAGTTTGAGTTTTTATCTTGCAACCATGTATTTAATTAAGTTGTAGTAATAGGTCTCCTGAATTATTTCATCATCAGGATCATGTCCTGGTTGGAAAGTTGCTGTTGGATCGCTCAAAGCTTTTATCAAGCTTAAAGCCTGAATATGTCCGATGGTTGTATCAAAGGCTACAGAGGTGTACAGAGGCGGTACGGTATAAACACTCATTTCACAAATCCACCCTTCAGAAGTCATCAGTTCTGTTGCGGTGAAGGAGGAGGAACAGAAAGCTGCTGAGATGTGACTGATATTGTTATGGGAAACTGAATTGACAGAAGATCCCTGCTTTTATTGTATCATAATAAAAGGTTGTTTACGATGTAGTATCAGTTCAAGCAAATTACTTTGTGTTCACCAGGCTCTAATAGCTGCAAGAAACATACATAATTTATACGGAACTATAATGAATAAATCATTGATGAATTTATGGGAAGGCTTAATTACTCTACAGACGAGGGTCACCTTTGAAATTCAATTTATGCTGCGCTCACAGCGGTTTGAGATTATTGGGTTTAATATATCATAGGGTGATATCATACGGTTGGGTAGGTTTGTGGTTTTGCCGGTCTGATATGGCATATCAACCTAAATCGATTTGATTTTATGAGAACCGACTGAACTGGCTTTTGTCAGGTGTAGGTGGAGAGAGCTAGCAGCATTGCTAGTTAGCAGAAGCCCCGTGACAGCTAATTAGCGCAGCCACCCTATGTTTTGCTGTAATGTACTAGAGTCACGCATTCTCACTCCCAACATGTCAGCCTGGACAGTGGCACTCCCCTGTAGTTACTCCACTAGCATAATTTCTGGAGGCGCTCGTCTAGCATAGAAGTATAAAAAGCAGGAAAGATCAGGGTCAGGTGGTGGTAGTGGTGGTTGGATGGGTCAAACAAAGGACTTTCCTGGGGGAGACCAGGGTTTGAGTCTAGTGTGTGACCACATGTTAAGGGTGCTTTGTTTTGAACTTATGTTCCGTTACGAAACATAACGTACAATTGGTATGTACGTTAGTTATTTAAGTTAACATCCTTATTTTAACCCAAAGCATGATCTTTTCCTGTACATAAACAAGTAGCCTTTGTGCCTTAACCTAACCAGTCTAATTGGATGTTGCATATTTATTACTGCTAACCCACCAGAGGTGTGTTTGATACTTAAAAGCTTCTGAATCACTTTAAAGTGCCCCTCCACTCACATACAGTATGTGTGTTTATTGTTACTTAATTTGTTAAGTATCAGTTTTACTGCGCAGAGTGACGTGCAGTTTGAGTTTGACACTAAGGCTGTTTTCACGTTCATCTGCTGAAGGAGGAAAGTTTCTCTGTGCTCAGAATTTAAGATGTGTTGATTTTGTGATAGCACAGTTTGGAGGCCAAACTTACACCAGTGATGTGGGAACTTAAAGCCTCCAGTACAGAAACATTGAGTGTCCAGCAGTGAAATGGAAAATATTTGCATACTCTCCTCTCCTCTTTTCTTTTCTTTTTTTTAATCATTTTGTTCAGACTTAAATACAAAGTAGATAATAATCAGCCTGAAACAACATACATTTTAACGTAAAATATATTGCTTGTCATGACTTTCATTCCCTTGCATATTGACAAATGTCTCCCTGACTGAACGCATCCACACAAAGGACAGGACAGAGTAAAAGCTATTACCATTCAAGTCTGATAAAAATTCACCTTAAAGCACCAGTGATATAGAGTTTGCAAGCGCTCGTTAATAAGTGTCAGAAAAAGTGATGGTGTGTGAGCAGCTCCTTTGGTTGGAGGGTTCTCTGCTAGGAGCACCTGGCAAATATTATTCATCGCACAGGCTACTGCAGGATGTTCCTCACACTGACCGGTCACAGGACTTGGACTCTGACCAGGAACCATGATTTAGAAGCACTTACAGGTGACACAGAGAAAGGAGGAGAGGATGGTGAGAGCAAGACTCACATTGATATTCTGCTGAGCGCCCTGGGTGCAAACAATCAAAATAAGTGATTGTTTTTTGTGTGGCTGAAAAGTAGGCGTGTGAGGGAGAGTGAACCAGGTATGTGTGCTCATCGCATGCCTTGTCCCAGTAATCCCTCGTCTCATTTCCATTGAACAGCTCGCAACGCCACACAAAACCTTGAGAACAAACAATGCCTGCAACCAACCATGAGTATTACTACATGTCAAGGATACTGCAACACTATTGGCCCTACAGCTGCGGTTACTATTGGACCGTTTACTGAATTATTTCACAGTTGACAGGTTATTTTTTAAATTCAACTTCACAATTCAGTTTTTCTAGTAACACTTTTAAGGAACACATTAAGTATTAACTAGTTGCATATTAGCATGCATATTAGTAGCATATTGGCTCTTTATTAGTCATTATAAAGCACTTATTAATGCCTTATTCTCCATTAACATATTCTACAACATTCCCCCTTACTAACATTCCATAAATATGGTCTATGTAACAAAACAACAAGTGTTAATAGTGTCCAAATAACTCTAAATTAAGTTAGAGCTAACTTTCTAGCTCAGAATATGCTCCCCATTCTAAAGTGAGGTTTTGCTTAAATAACTAATGCACTAGTAGTCTGAATTAGTGTCATAAGGAGGTTATTAATGGAAAACTTATCAAGTAGTTGTAGAGTATGGTCATGCATTAATAAGGGCTTTATAATGACTTCAGTATGCTACATATTGCATGCTAATAAGCAGCTATTTCATGGTATGTGTTCCCTTATCTAAAGAGTTACTGTGACTTAAAAATATCAGTGAAAAACATTCCTTTTGTCAAACAAACTGTCCAAAAACAGACTATTCAATACACAATAATACAAAAACAAGTGAACCACTGAATGTTTTGCTTGACATGTAACTTTTATAACTAAAATATTAATTTTAAATTGTGTTAGCTACAGATGGTGCTTTTGGCTAAAAGCTAACGCCAACATGCTAATATAATCACAATGCTAACATGCTGGTATAGTCCTGACCAGGTTCATTAACTTGGTGTTATCACGGTAACATTTGCTGACACTAGCATTTTGTTAGCACTATTATTTATAGGTATTACTGTACGTCATAAACCTAAGCATTTGAAAGAATTTAAATACTGACCTGATAATTTTAATAATGGCACTAGACGAGATCACTGTTACTAGAGCATGTCTAAAAAACTGTGCATTAGTAAGGATTAGTTTTCTAGTTTCCTCTACTGTTAGCATGCTCAAGTAGCCCTTCAAGCTCGAAATAACCTTACCTATCTCATTTAGTTTGTGTTTTGTATGTATATGTTAATTTCAAATTGCCCCATGTGGAATAAATAAAGCTGTATTTTAGATTGAGAGTGTGTTGTGTCAATGTAGTCTGTGAAAACTCATAGTATGTAATGATATGTAACAGAATTAGCACCAAGTGACTTGGTTGTTGACTCACAGTGTTTGAGTAGCTAACTCTCACACTGCAACAATTGTCATTGTTCCGGCTCACACTGCAACAATTGTCATTGTTCCGGCTCACACTGGAACAATGACAACCGTCTTCCCACTAAGATGTTTTTGAAAAAGCCATCGCAGTTTCAGCTTTAGCGATTTGTCACGCTGCCACTGCGCCAAACTGGGCTAAGAGTGGATTTTTGTGAGTGAAAATGCTGAGAGGAAAAGTTGCACACTGTGTTTCTGCGTTCACCAAGACTGATCAAAGGAGCTCAGAGTTGCATCAGTGAGGCTCCCTCGAATGATGCTTTCTGTAAAGGTTAGACCACACACTCCTGTAGATCAAAGCTAATTGTTACAGCAAGAACACTCTGTCCCTTTTCAATGTAACAGCTACCTGACATCTGCTTTGTATACCGATGACACGACACATTTTGTAACAGCTCTGTGGCTTCGAATGACAGTGACAATTTTCCTGAATACATTTTTTTTTCCATTAGTGGCAGAGAAGAGTAAGAACACTTTGAAAATTTTATTTAACATCTCAGATAGTTCGACACATTTCAACAAGAGATCTGTCAACAAATGTAACCAGGAGATGGTGGATAGTTTCTCCAGTAAAGTTTTAGAGTTGTCTCATTCCTATTCTAGCAGCAGCAGGTTGATGGGCTGATGCAGACTGCAGCTTACGATGTGAGTGACCTCCCAGAATGGCCTGATAAGCAAGCAGTGCAGCGAGTGGCTTCAAAGCTGCTCCCCTGATAAAAGAGTAAGATATCCACTTTAGAAGTTACAAGTGGTGACTCGCTGGATTAGAAGTTAAAAGCAGATGTGGAGAGACGCTTCTGCTACCGATTGCCAGAGGCTGCCAGAAGCTGCTCATCACACTGTAACGCAATAAGGATGTGGACAGAGCAGACCAAAGCACTACAACCCTGGGAGCAAGGTCGCTCTTAAGAGGGAAGAGCAGCCTGACAGATGCTTTACAAGGATGAAACAAAGTATTTAATAAGTATAGTGCTGAAATGATTATTCCATTATTAATGCAGAGATTTTTTTCGCCAAAATGTAGATAACTGTGATTTATCAAGAAAAATGGCCAAACATTTGGTCTTTCCAGCTTTTAAAATGTGAGAATCTGCTACTTTTGTCCGTTTGATGCACTGTAATACCCCTTTTCACTATTTTCTGAATAAATGTTAAAAATCTGAAACAGATATAATACAATAATGAAAGTAACTTTTAGCCGCGGCCCTGAATAAGTGTTAAATGGACTCGCATTTCTATAGCACCTTTCTACCGACTGCTCAAAGCACTTTACAACACATGCAACATTCACACATTGATACACTGATGGCAGAGGCCGCCAAGCAAGGTGCCACCTGCTCATCAGGTGTGTGCCCGACGATATTTTTATACTCAAGCATTCACACATAGTCACACACCGAAGCAAGAGAACATCAGGAGCAATTAGGGGTCCAGTATTTTACCCAAGGACACTTTGACATACAGCCGGAGATCGGATCGAATCACCAACCTTCCAAACAGTTTTCTGCTGCTTGATTTTTAGCTCAAGATATAGATTTAGTCGTTGCTCCACCACTTAAAAAATGCTCAAACTTGCTTGAGTTCCTACATTTCATGTCAGTATAAACAAAGAATTTTGTCTGTCATTTCTTTTGCTGGCTGCTGGTCGGACCGCATACATGGCTATCTTATCGTTGGATTCTATAAACAAAATATTTAATCAGATAATAATACAAAAATATGGACAGATTAAGTCTTGATTAAAATGAGCACACCTTTAGGCCCTGGATTCAGAGCAACACCACAAAAGCTGTATGCGTGTGAGTGTGCACATCCCTCCCTCCACCTTGACTGTCACTTTCCATCAGGAAAACACTCCACCACTCCCTCTCTTCCTCTTCTCTCCACACCTCTGTCAGCCATTGGGGGGGGGGG
>JBBPCS010005802.1:0-10231 GCA_037974645.1 Hollardia meadi
TGACACAATAAATAACACTGAGAAATAAATTAAGCTTGACACAAGAAAATAACCAACCAAAATCGAAACCATGACATTAATATCTCCAGAAAGCTGTCATTAACAAAAATCTAAATTTCAGTGGGTAAACAAGTCTTCATTGTGCCTGTGGGTGATGTATTCTGCTTATTGCATCTCCGCTTGGCACCCAGATTACTGCTTGTAACTTTATTGGATGATTTAGATTACAATTTAATATGTGAGCTCAAACACAGAGAAGATTAAAGGTACAGAATAGGGTTAGGGAACATGGTTCAGTAAGTTGTCGGGGAACTGATGTTGAGAAATGATGACATAAAGCTGAGACAAATCAGCTGAAAAAACAATGAGGTTCCTATCTGGAAGATAATAGAAGGATCAGGAATACTGATGATGGTAAACCACAGTGACTTCTTCATTATGTAGCAGCTCTGAAACAGGTAAAAGCTGAACATAACGTAGAAACCTTGCATGGCCACATATTTTTGAGCCCCTCTGTTGGCACCAACATGGTGTGACTGTTATTTGTGTAGTTCAGAGTTGTCTAGTGTGCATCAGACAGATTTTACTCAGTCATGGTAGAAGCAAAAGAGCCATACTAATGGCCACATTATAGTCCCCCTCCAGTCCAAAACTGTGTTTCTCTTCTTGTTCCTCCAGTTGAATGTTTGAGCTTCACTGTGTAGAATGATGTATGTGCAGAGTCTGACACTAGAAGGCTGTTTTCACATTCATTGCTGAAAGTGTCAATTTTCTCTGTTCTCACTGAAAATCTGATTTGAAGAGGTGGGCCTACGGGCATGATTTGTGACATCACAAATAGTTTGGAAGCCAATCCTGGTCACATACTCAGCAAACACAAATTTGATGTGAAAACCTGAAGCCTCCAGTGCACAAACACTGAGAATGGACTTTACAGTGAAGGAGGAGACATCTTGTGTCCAGCAGGAAAACTTGAGTGAAATGAAAAATATTTGCATTTTCTCATATATTTTTAATGAGGGAGAAGGAATATGTGCCATTTGAAGGGTTTTAATGTGGTTATTATACTTTATTCCAGCAAAAACCATGGCAGATACACATTAGAGAATTTTATATGAGCCTTAATACATGTTTGGAGGAGATCCTTAACATTTCCTATTGTCTTGTACAACCACTGCGCAGCAAAAGGAAGTAAATCTCTCCTTCAGGGCAGGTTACTCTGCATGTCTTGACAATTTGCCATTTAAAATGTTTGCATTTCTGTTTATCAGGCTGCTCCTTAATCTGGTACATGTAAGAGCCAAAAGTGTTCTTTTTTTCTCCCAGGAGTAGTTTCCTCTTAAAGCCCCACTGCGGAAGAATTGGTATTTTCGCCCCTGAGCACCCCCTACAGTCGCAGGGTGAAATTACACTGTCGTAAAGACAAATCGTGATTTGAGCTCCCCTCATAGACAGCGGTACATGTGCATTTGTTGACAAGCTGAAGCCTATGTAACCGGCAAAGACTATCAGAAGAGAAAGAACCACGTCGACTGACGAGGTAGAATATTACTGGATTTTACACAAATATGACTGCATGTTTTTATTTATTGTAACATAATAAACACTAACAACAAGAATAGCGAGTTTTAGTTGTGTGGAAATACTGCTTGCGTTTTCAGGTCGGCTAGATTGTTTGCTAAGTGTTTGAATGTGGACTATGTAATCAAATAAAATGTTTTTGGCGACATGACATTTTGCACATAAGAAACTGTTCTTATTGCAGGAGGTTTTGGTCCTGATGGACCGCAGCCTCCTGCCAGAGGCCAATGTAGTATTTTTATAACTAACGATGTACATAGCATGGCATTTATAACAGCTACAGGGGGTGAAACTATGAAGGTAATCCCAGGTTTCGGTAACAATTTAGTCAGTGGCTGTAATGTCGGCTAAGTGGGAACCACAAACAAACTCAGCAGCGTGGGGCGCCCAGTAGCTCACCTGGTAGAGGGGGTGCCCCATGTACCAAGGCTGAGTCCTTACCGCAGCAGCCCGGGTTCGATTCCAGCCTTGGCCATTTGCTGCATGTCACCCCGCACTCTCTCTCCCCCCTTTCCTGTCTCTCTGTGGCTGTCCCTATCAAATAAAGGCAAAAAAGCCAGAAAAAAAACAACTCGTCAATGTTAGATTATGTCTAACGTTAGAGGTAAACATGCATTCTCTGACAATTTTTGGCTGTGCGGCGGTCAAAGTAGTACATGCTAACACTTGGCTAAAACGTGTCAAAGTTACATAGTGCAGTATCTGGCGATCCAGGCGGCTGTGGCAGTGGGTCGGGGTGGCCATTCCCCCTGTTACAAGTCAGTGTCCCACCAAAATGATTTTGACAGTGTTATTTTAAGGTAAAAAAGTTACGTAGTGGGGCTTTAAAGTACTAAAGTTCCACCATGGTGTTGTTTATGTAGATCTGGTAGCAGCATAGAGGCTTTCAAACTTGTAACCTAATGCACTGAACAGTTTTCCCCTCCCATGTCTATCTGCTCTGTTTATTTTTCACCTAGCCTAGGTTGAAGTTGGCATGATGTCAGGTGGGCATGGGAATCTATAGCCCAAACTTGTGGAGCAGAGTAGAAAACCTACAGAGCAAAACAAGGATTTCATGAATTAGGACTCATAAATAATTTGATCAGGTTGGTGTCTCTCTGTCTCTGTGCTCGTACTGTATGTGTGCATGCCTAAGAGTACAAAACAAGTGTTTAAGTCGAAAGAAAGGACTGCTTTGCTCTCAGTGTGCGGGTGTATAATTAAGAATCTGTTTTTTTAAGGCACCCGTGTTTGTGGCTCCACCCTAACTATGTTTTGGTGTAAGACCACTGAAACAGTTATCATGAACAGTTAAGATTAGCTCAGAGGACCTTCTGTTCATTTGTTTACTATGTTTGTACCAAAATCTAAACACTATACTGTATATAAATTGCTTTTTTTAACCTACTTTCTACAGATTATTCAAAAACACGGCTGAAGACTCAATTTGGTGTGATAAGATAAATCAACCACATGGTTTTATCAGTTTATCTTTAATTCTAAAGATTTAAAATTTTAAGCAATGTTAGGCAGCCAATAATAAATATTGTAATACTTTCCTTTATTTAAGAATCTAGTGCTTGCTCAAAAACAACTTCAGCTGGGCAGAGGTTTGTTGATCCAGTTGAAGGATGATGTGCTCTTTCTTACCACCAAACCACCACCTGCAACAGCCTTACTCATGAAAGGATAGAGAATTTTTAACCCACATGTTCTGTCTTGCCTATTTTTACCAGATCTTTAGGGTTTGTTTTTTTAAAAGCAGCTTGTGATGAAATAACTAGTTTTAACAAGCTGCTATAGGAAAGCAAATAAATGCTGAATATGCATGCCTTAAAAAGCTTGTTGTGTTTTTACATGATCAAATTTTGTAAGACAGACAGATACAGCAGATAGACACACAGGCACACTGACAGTAGAGCTAGACCAATAAAAGGCCTATAAGTAACAAGAAATTGCAGTGCAGAAATGCAAAATACATTGTCTCCTTTGCATAGATTGTCTACAAGAGAGCACTTATAAGTTAAAATTCTTCAATTAAAACTATTCGCATTTTTCAGTCTTATTTTTAGACTTACTTATTTAGTCTTGTAGTTATTTTTCACTTGCAAGTGTTATGTCCTCTGTGAGGTGTGTCACAGATGTGACAGAAAAGCTGATGAGTAGAGCTGAAAGTCTACAAGTTTCGAGAGTTGCCAAAGCAGAACCTGATAAGCATATTATATTTACTTAACCACTCCTGACATCTGTAGTCCACACCATAGGCTGTTTGCCTGTGTTTAAAAAAAGCTAGGTTAGACAAGTTGGCATGGAGCCCAAAGCTTTATGAGTTGTTTTAGAGTTAAAGATACACTGGGCAGGCACCCTTTGGGGATTTCAGAAGCAAACGCTTGTGGGTGATATACGGTTCATTATGGGGAGACTTTCACATTCCATCATGAAATATGGTTTAATTACTCACTCAACATTTCATAAATGGCAATAAGGATTGCTCTAACTCAAGCAAATATAGTTTATGCAACATGGGTATGCATGTTTGGCTTGTCTCTGTCTGGACCTCTGTGTCTGCCTGTGCACATTAAATATGAACTGGGGTCAACATATGACACAGAAATACAAGAAATCTTTGTAAAAAAAACAGTCCATAACGCTGTCTTTCATATTTCTTTAAAACTGATTATTGATATTGACATTGACAACATTTTACTATGTTTTCCTGGTAACACACACAGAGATAATAGTGAATATATCATATTCATACTCGTTATTAAGTTACTAAAATAGTTTTAAAGTCATGAATTTAATTAATAATATTACTAATATTTTTTTACTGATCTGTCTGCCTGAGGACAAACCTGTTGAGCAAATAGCTCTTATACTATCCATACTAATTTAATATTTTCTATTGCTTTTGTTAACAATCAGCAACTTCTTTATTAGCATGCATCAACACTTTTTTTGCTTTTATATACTATATCATGTTTGCCGCATTGCTGAGTGTCTGAGAGAACAAGCTGTTTGTCTGACGAGATCCAAGATTCTTGTAACTTTTTCGTGTCCACATCCTGTCCACATCTTTCTTCTCATATGTTCTCCTCAGTCCTCACTGCCTGCTCTTATTCCTTCTTGCTCAACAGACACATTTCAGTCCTCTCCCACAAACACACACCTCCCCTCATTCTGGCCCGTCTCTGTCCAGAGAAGGACAATCCCATTTATCCTACACCGTCACTGCTCCCCTAACACTGCTGTTCTCCTGATGGGCACCATATGAGACAGCAGTGCCACATTCCCATTATTGTCACTGAGAAACTATCCATCCCTAACTGCCTTACCAACACCAACATCAACACGACCCAATGGAGACAAAAGATATGATGATGACACCAGCAGAAAGCTCAATTTTCTAATGTCATGTGATGGTACCAAAGCTCTGTAAGACATTTTAAACGCACAGTAGACAGCATGAAAATGTTTCCCCTTTAAACGTTATTTGGCACAATATCTCATACTTGAATATCTGGATTGAATGCATGTAGTGCAGGTGTAGAACAAGACTCAAAATTGATGCACAAAGCAGCTAGTGTACATGATGACATAAGGAAAGAACTTGAAATTAAAAAAATAAATAAAATAAAATGGAAGGAGGGACCAAAGATCTGTGGTGGGAATTCATTCACTGGGTGTTGAGGAGCATGATTCAGCACTACCCCTGGTATTGACTCATCTTTACTGATTTGTTGCTGTGCCCAGCAGTCTTCACTGGGACTTTATTGTGTGGCATGTAAAAGTACCATTTTATTTTTCAACTATGTATTATGCTGTGAGGGATTTTCTGTCAGTGTATTATGTTTGTATATTTTTGCTTGGACAGACTTGCTAGCTACCTTCTACTGCTTGCCTCAAACTTGTTGAACACGCTGAATATAATTCGATGGCTTCTTGCATTTTACTCTGTGATTTTGTGAAGGAAATTAATGTTATAGTCTTCATTACTGTTTCTTTGAGAAATGTAAATTAATTAAAGTTAGTTTACAGTGCCTCTAGTTCTACCAACATATTTACTGAAAATGCGTTGTTTCTTTTAGATGAAATGGTTGGCTCTGCAAGGCTGGGACAGTAACGGACACAGGGACCTTAAGACCTTAAGATAAATATGTAATGAGTGGCCCACTTTAAGCAGTGAGTTTTAAGCAGAAGACAGAGGTAACCTTGTCCTCCACAAGGTAGAAATGTGAAGACAGATATACTTATGCAAATTGTGTTATTTACATTGTCTGCAGGGTGGGACAGCAACATGGGTTCTCTTGTCTTGCTGCATTTTTCCACTCTACAACCAGCTGGAAGGAAGATCAGATCATCTTGGTTCCACCAAAATCTAGGGCTTAGATCTAAAGGCAACTGAGCCTTTTCAGTTGTGGATCCTACCCTCTGGATTGGTCTTCATTACATTAGACAACACAGTCAGTCGACTGTTTTAAGAAGTTGTTTAAAACCCATCTGTTTCGTATGCACTGTGTACTCTAGTGTGAGTTTGCTATCTGTGTAATTTCTTTTTTTTTTACTATTTTTATTTTGTTTGATCCCTGTGTCTGCCTCCTGTGTAGTTGTTTTTACTGTTTTTATTGTTTGATATACATTTATTTCCTGTTTTTTTTAAAACTTTCTATTTAACATGTTTTCTTCTGTTTACATTGTTCAACGCCTTGTAACTCTGGTTTTGAAAGGTGCTTTATAAATAAAGATTATTATTATTATCTGTTGAAATTTCACAAGGTTTGTCAAGACAAAACGGTCCAATTCTAAATATTGTGAGCAATTATTTTAAACTTATTGCTTATATGGAGATGTGCTTTTCATTGTCTTCAAGTCCTGACAGAGCCTGGAGGATCACCTCCAATTTCACAATTGTTTGTTTGCGCTTCTAGCAGTTTGTTTTAAATATGAATGTTGGCTCTTTGAGAGTTAAGACTTGGTTTTAGGAGTTAGGTTAGAATTTGGCGTTGGGTTCAGGCATTTAGTTGTGATGGTTATGGTATAGGGTTAGGGAATGCATTATGTCGATGAGTGTCCTCACAAAGATAGATGCACAAGAGTGTGTGTGCGCGCGTGCGTGCGTGCACGCTTTAAGTTTTTCAGTTTTGCCCTGACCATACTGTGTCAGAGCTGTACTACAGTATATTATTGCTGTTTTGTTTGTTTTTTGTTATTGTATGTCTCAAACAAGTTTCAACGTCCGCATTTGTGTGCTTGCATAGTGTATCTCCATTATCTTGTTTGAGCGCACACATGCATCCATCTCTGCGCGGCTGTGCGTCTCTAAACGTGGCATGTGTGTAAGTGTGTGCGGTTGGTGAGAGAGGGACAACAAGGGAGGGAGAGAGACAGAGAGAAATGAGAGAGGTTTGAGAGCTCAATGGGAAAACACAGTGTGCTGATGTGCTAGTGCACGCTGTGTCTCTGGCAAGTTTTTTGCAATACCACAGGATTCTTTGAAGTTTGGGGTAGAAGTAGCTGCTGCTGCTGCTGCTGTTGCAGCTGTTTGTGTATCTTTTAGCCACCTCATCTCTTAAGGTAATGTATTGGACGTGAGTTGGGATGAAATACTATTAATGTCTTTACTTTGCTGTTAATTTTGGTGCATTAACTTCAGAAGTGTCAGCGTTGCGACTAATGAATAATCTCAAGTTTGAGCAGAGTTCACTAAGATAACATTTTTAATGTGGCTCATTTTCCTTGCATATCCGCTTTCAGTCTCTGCTTAAATCACAATGTTATCATCTTACAGTCCCTTTCTTTATTAAAGTCTTATTGGTGGAAGTAATGCTAAATGTTTACCAAAAAATCATTTTTATATACAGTAATTACGAGTGACTTTATGGTTGATACCACAGTATCATTCTGTAGCATTGGTTTTTGAATGACGGCACAGTTTTCCAACTTTATTTGAATGATGTATGCTGCTTCTTCATGTATTTTTTTTTTTCTGCACTTGCAGGTCAGGTTTATTCTTTCATCAAGCCATTTACCAATGTTTGTAAGACAGTGTAACAACTGATTGTTTACTTCAGGGATAACCATGAGTGAAGTGTACTCGATTAGATAACATTTTTCAGATACATAATTTTTGAATAAAAGTGAATGACGATCTCATTTTGTCCTCACGTTTCAGTCGCGACCTCCCAAGTAGAAATTGTCAGATTTGTGTCGACTGAAACAGTTCTTGTAAGACGGAAAGGAGCATACTGTACTGTTCTCAGTCTTGAGACTTCATATGGAAATGAAGTCATTGTTTTGATGAGGAAATTATTATTGTGTTCATCAAGAAGTAAAAGTGGTTCGTATGGAGAAAAAAAAAGTTTGTGTTGAATGGTGGGTTAGCCAGTGTTTCTTTCCCTCTTCAGAGTCCAGGTGCATGCCAGGATCTTAGTTGCGTGGCAGTCAGATGTCAGTGTGGAGTGAATGTCATGCCATATATAAGTGCTGGACCCTCGTTCTTAATTAAGATAATGGCATTTCATATAAATTGAATCTTCTCACAGTCTAGCATTCATTACTAATTGAGCTAACACTATAAACAATAGAATCCACTTCTCTCAGTTTGACCCATTATTCATGTGATAGCAATTTGTACTGTATGTTCAGTATGTGTGAATTTTCTGCCTACATTTAAATGGCTAAAATTTGTTGAAAATATAATTTTATCCATACATAGTAGCCTTCCTCCTCACCAAGTTTAAAATTAATTAAAGTGGTTAATGAAGCAGCTGTAGACAATTTGGTATGTATATGTATATATATTTTCTATTTTGCTGAGTCTCATTTACTTCTTACATAATGTGCAAAACTGAGAAAAACTACATATTCATAGCATTTGATGCAGTGATCTCGATGATGTACATGTACAATTTTATAGATGTCTTGTGTTTTAAAAACATTTACTATATCAATTAAATAGAATTTAGCATTTTAATTAAGAATTAAAGGAGATAAATATGCTTCATTCATCTAACAGCAGTTACAGACATGTGAAATTCTGTCATATAAAGCACCTGAAATTGTAGGTGCAGTTAAAAAAACATCTAATTCTACACATATATGAATGTAATCAAACGTATACAGTTTTAGGTAGCATTGTTTGAACTCATTATTAAGAGGTACTAAACTAGTTTTCAAGCCACGAGTTCAATTAATTTAATTTTTTTCTAATCTGTGACTGAGGACTAACCTGTTGAGCAGATAACTTTTATTCTATCAGAAACTCCTTTATCACCATGCATCAACACTTTTGTTTGCTATCCTATCCAAGGTTTTCTCATGTATTTCCTGCTGGTGCTTGTATACATTCATACAGTCCCTCCGATTTATACAGCTTTGATCAGCTTTGCATTGAAACAGGTTATGTAATGAAGAGATAGCGTGAAATGAGAAACATGGGGAAAAGTTAAGTAAATCTGCATGTCCCAGCATAATCCCCTCCTCTCTGTATTTCATGACTGTTTTTCATTAACATGGCTCAGATACGGCATGTAGAAAGATAGACAGACTCATTTTATATATTCTATATTGTGTGTTGACTCAAAAGTAATCTAGAGCTGAATAACTCTTTGCTTATGACTTTCTCTCCATGTGTTGCAGTTTGCCCCATCGCTGAGTGTCTCAGCAGCAGACGAGCAGTTTGTGGGACGAGATCCAAGATTCTTGTAACTTTTTTCGTGTCCACATCCTGTTCAAACACATTTTCTCATATACTCTCCTCAGTCCTCACTGCCTGCTCTTATTCCTTCTTGCTCAACACACACATTTCAGTCCTCTCGCACAAACACACACCTCCCCTCATTCAGGCCCCTCTCTCTTCTTTTACCTCTGCTCTGCTGTTCCCTGTCTCCTTTACCTGTCCAAGAAGGACAATTCCATTTATTTTTTTTTTGCCAGATTTGTCCTAAACCATCACTGCCCCATTCCTTCACTCCTCCTAACCCTTCTGTTCCCCTGATGGGCACCATATCAGACAGGAGTGCCACATTCCCTTCATTGTTGCTGAGAACCTCTATCCATCCCTAACCGCCTCACCAACACCAACGTCACCACGACCCAATGGAGACAAAAGATATGATGATGACGAGCATGTTGACAGTGGACAAAGGGGAGACTGAAGGAGAGAGGGACAAAGAGAGAGAGAGGCTGGGGGGAGAAGAGGAGGGAACACAGCAGGAAAATGGTAGACTGATGCTTGCTGATGGTCTTGCAGAGAAAGGACAAAACAGCCTGACCTCTGGCTCTGGACAGCAGGTGTCCAATGGCTTCACCACATCCACCCCTCAAAGCCCCAGAGAGGGACCAGGCAGTGCAGCTAGCTCTGGAGGAACAGCCTCTGGGCCTGGAGGAGGCACCGGGTCCTCAGTGCCGCTGGGAGGCCTCAGGACTCTGGTGGTCCAACAAACCAGCTTGGAGAGGCCCAGAGAAACCTGGAGCAAGAAGGTGGACTTCTTGCTCTCTGTGATTGGCTATGCTGTGGACCTGGGAAATGTCTGGCGCTTCCCTTACATCTGCTACCAAAATGGAGGAGGTGAGGAGGCAAAAGATGCTTGAGAGGGGTTGAGGGAGATTAGGATTGGGGGGAGTACAGGAGATACCATGCTAAAGTAAACAGGTTTTCAAGGATTAG